>PVLD010016714.1:0-44087 GCA_004027595.1 Dinomys branickii | reverse complement strand
GTATTAATGATCTTTTGTATTTCTTTTGGATCTGTAGTGACTTCCTCTTTTTCATTTCTTATTGCATGAATTTGAGATCTTTCCCTTCTTTTTTTGATAAGGTTGGCTAGGGGTTTATCAATTTTATTTACTCTTTTGAAGAACCAACTCTTTGATTCACTAATTTTTTGTAGAGTTTTCTTCATCTCAATTGCATTAACTTCTTCCCTGAGTTTTATAATCTCCTCCCTTCTTTGGGCTCTTGGTTTGGCTTGTTGCTCTTTTTCTAAGAGTTTGAGGTGTATCATTAGGTTATTTATTCGCTCTCTTTCTATTTTCTTTGTATATGATTTCATTGCTATAAATTTCCCTCTGAGGACTGCTTTCATTGCATCCCACAGATTCCGATAGGTTGTACTTGTGTTTTCATTTATTTGTGGGTAATTTTTAATTTCTTCTTTAACTTCTTGTGTGACCCATTGGTTATTCAGTAGGTTGTTGTCTAATTTCCACATATTTATGTGGGTTTTGGAGTTCTCTTTGTCATTAATTTCCAATTTTATTGCACTGTGGTCTAATAATATGCATGGGATAATTTGAGTTCTTTTGCATTTAGGTAGATATGCTGTATGGGCTAGAATGTGGTCTATTTTGGAGAAAGACCCATGTGCAGCTGAGAAAAAATGTGTATTCTGATGTTGTGGGTTGGAACACTCTGTATACATCTACTAAGTCCATCTGTTCACACTTTTGGTTCAGGTCTGTTATTTCTTTGCTGAGTTTCTGTCCTGTTAACCTGTCTCTTTGTGTCAGACGGGTGTTTAGGTCCCCTATTACAATAGTGTGATTAGTTATTTGATTTTTTACGTCTGTCAAGATTTGACTTGTAAAGTTAGGTGCTCCGTGGTTTGGTGCATAAATGTTTAGGATTGTTACCTCTTCCTCTTGCAGCTTTCCCCTAACTAGTATGTAGTGGCCTTCTTTATCTCTTTTGATTGTTTTTGGTTTGAAGTTTACATTGTTTGCAAACATAATAGCTACCCCTGCTTTTTTCTGGGGGCCTGTTGCATGGAGAATTGTTTTCTAACCTTTAACTTTCAACCTATGGATTTCTTTTTGAGTAAAATGTGTTTCCTGTATACAGCATATCGTTGGATTGTGTTCCTTAATCCACACTTCCAATCTTTTCCTTTTGACTTTTGAGTTGAGGCCATTTACATTAATGGTTATCATGGTTATATGTTGGCTTATTCTAGTCATGTTATTTACTTGAAGTTTTCCTTCTCTTGCTGACTGTCTAATTACTTGCTCTGTTTAGGGAGTTATTTCTATTGCTGTTCTTGGGATTGTGGTCTCTTTTTTCTGTCTAGAATATCTTTTAGTGCTTTTTGCAATGCTCGTTTGGCACTCATGAAGTTCTTCAGTTGTTCTTTGTCGTGGAAATATTTTATTTCTCCATTGAATTTGAGGGATAATTTTGCAGGATACATCAGTCTGGGTTGGAAGTTGTTTTGTCTCAGAATCTGTAGTATCTCGCTCCAAGCTCTTCTTGATTCCATGGTTTCCGTTGAGAAGTCTGCTGTGATTCTGATGGGCTTTCCTTTATAGGTGATCTGTTTCATTTCTCTAGCATCTTTTAATCTTGTGTTCTTTTGCTGGATATCTGGGATCTTGACTATTATATGCCTGTGTGTGTTTTTCTTTGGGTTATGGATCATTGGGGTTCTATATGCCTCGCTTAACTGAACTTCAGTATATTTTTCCTTGTTTGGGAAGTTTTCTGCTATTATTTCAGCAAATATTCTTTTTATATCGTTTGTGAGATCTCCTGCTGTTTCACACACTCCTATAATTCGAATATTGTTACGTTTTGCCTCATCTTGCAGCTGTTGGATTGACTCTTCTTGTGTCTTTGATGATATCATGAGATTCTTCCTTTCATGCTCATAAGCTGCCATGCTGTCTTCAAGTTCTGAAATTCTATCTTCGGTTTCATTTAAACGGTTTTGCATGCTTTCAGTGTAAGTTTTCAAATCCTGGCATTCTCTTTGGACCTGTTTCATTCTTGGTAATTCATTCCTAAATTGCTCTTGTAACATTTCCATTTGTTTCCTATTTTCCTCTAGTCTTTTGTCTATTTCTTCTCTATGTGCACGGAACATTTCTTCCATCATTGTTTTCAGCTCATTTTTTGTCTGAGAGATCATTGCAGGTATGTGGCTTATTTCTGCTTTAAGCTCTTTTATGGCCTGTTGGAGTTGTTTCATTTCGGATGCAATCATTTCATAACTTGAATGTATGTGGCTTCCTGGTTCCCCTGTATCCTCGCATTCAAAACTTGTTCTGGGTGGGGTTGAGTTTTGAGACTGCGTTTTGTTCCTCTGTTTTCCCATTTTTGGGTATCAGATTCAAAATGTGAAGCTATAAATTCCACAGGCAGTTCAGCAGGCAAAGGTCTGCTGCAGAGGCTGCTCCAATGATTCCTTCTCTTTGGGAGAATGTCCCTTAACCTGTCTGCTGAGATTTCCGCTTCTACTCCCTACCCCAAGGCCTGGCTGGGGTGCATAAACAGCTCACCGCCCCAGGGACCTTGCAGGCAGGCCACTCAGGTGTTCCTCCCTGGGTGGAGCTCCTTACCCCCTCACAAATCCCGTGGGGGCACCTAGCTAGCTCTTCCGACCCGGGGGATCCTGCAGTCAGTAAAGCTGCTTGGATGTCCCTCGCTGGGCAGAGCTTCTTCCCGACTCAGGAAAAACCAGTCAGAGCACCCAATCAACTCACCCTGGGGTCGTGCAGACAGGAATGCCATTCAGATGTATCTCCCTGGATGAACCTTCTTCCGGACTCAGAAATCCTGCCGACCGCAGCTGCCACAGTTCGCATGGAGCTGGCTGCGGGGGCGGGCCTCTCTGGTACAATTTTCTGTAAGGACTGACTCAGGAGTCCATTATCCAGGCCCACGCTGCATCACAGGTAAACACTCTTTGCTCCCCTGGCCTTTAGGGTCAAGGAGATGAAGGGTACAACACAGAACTCCCTTTTATTGAGTTCCTACTGTGTGCCAAGTGTTTCACACTATTATCTCCTTTCCTTCTCAGTTGAAGCCAGTGAGGTAGTTACTAACTAGTGTATTAGTTTTCCTGTTACTGAGACAAAATACAACACAAGAAAGAAAGATCTGATTTAACTCATGGTTTCAGAAGATTTAGTACATGGTCATCAGGCTATAAGGCAAAAATTTCATTACAGAAGGATGTGATGATCAAAGCTTCTGGGAAGCAGAGCAAGGGAATAGGGCCAGAGAGGAAAAGGCAAAGAATCAGACATAGTACGCAAGGTCACGAATCCATGGCCCGCCCACACACCCATGGGTCTGCCTTGCTGACTTTGTAGGCATTTCTTAATCCAGTGAAACTGACATATCAATTTGTCTGTTTCCCAGAAAAGGTCACCAGAGCAACCAAAAGTCATACAGTGATACAGAAAGTGTCTGAATCCTCTTCCTATCTGGATTGAGAGGCCTTTACAAAGTCTCTTGTACAGTTCAATAATGTTTCTGGCCTTGTAGCTCCACAACGATAGCAGAGTAAACAACAACAACTTGGTCCCTTTCTTTCCATCTTGGCTTCATATCAACTAGCTACCAGATAGTCAGAAAGGAGTACAGCGGGTCAAAGTGGTCATGAGAGAAGCATCCTGCAGAGGTCACTCCTGATCCTGAATAGCTGGAGCATATTTGTGGCCCAGAAAGCTTCACACACACACACTTCTTTAATTAGTAAAACCCATTCCCTGCACAGGCACAAACCACAAATATGACCCACATCAGACTTAGAAATTCAACCAGCAGTCCACATTGATTGACTCTGGCCTGTGTACAGCTGGTGTTGCTTCTGATTTGGCCCCCTTCCTTTGTGACTAGCAGATGCCCATGCCATATCTGTTGGCTAAATATTTTTCGTATCTTCCCTGATTCTGGAGAAAATGAGGCTCACACAAGTTAAATAATATTCTGGGAGAGCTTCTGCCACCAGATGGCAGAGCCGAATTCATAACCAGGTCTGTCTAACTCCACTGCCCACTCCTCTTAGGGCCAGTGCTCTATGCATCATGACTGTCTCTGCCACAGGGACTAATGGCTTTCTATGCAGACAGGATCTCTAGTGGCTACAAACATGCATTGGCTCTGCTGTGATAGAAATGCAATCAACCCTTTTTAGGACTGTGGTTATGTACAATAAGGAAAGAATCCCAGGGAAAGGCAAATATTTAATCCCGTTTTTGCAAATCTCATAAATTTCAGATGAGCCATCTAGTTGGGAACAAGATCCAAGACTTTTTACTCTCTGAACTGAATTACTGGTTCCTGGGAAATGGCCATAAATAAACATTCCTTCTGATTCCAGACCTTACTGCTGAACAGCAGGTGACCCTCATGATCTTAGGAGAGTGGACCTGACTAAACACTGTCCTGATAAAGAGAGACACTAACTGAAACAGGGACACATAGCCAAGACTCAGTTCTCCTGAGAAAAAATGCCCAGGAAGCAATAAACAAGCTATAGGTGTGAAGCGGCTTTGCCCTGCAGAACCACAGTGCAAAGGGGGCGGGAACCTGAGGGCTTGGCTGGCCACGCTCCTGTTTACGGCCTCATCAGGGCAGTGGTTCTCGACCTGTGCCCCTGTCAACAGCCACACCACCAGCTGGAAACCAGTGCAAAGGAAAAATGCTCTGGCCCTACTCCAGAACTGCTGGATTGACTGCTTTTATAGCGTTTTGTCTTGTTAAAATGTGTTAATTTGCATATTAATGCCCTTCAATGGATCCAGGCTTTAGCAAGCCTTCCACCCTACACCAAAACTCAAAAGCCAGGGCTCTGCAACTTCACAAAGATTCAGAACAGTTTTGGGGAGATCTGTCCCTGGAACCAAGAGAAATTAGGAAGGTAAGCCTTTGAAGAGAAGCATCTCTGAGTAGAAGATGATGTGAGAAAAACAGCACCTTTAGATGAGACAAGCATGAATTAGGTCCCAGCGCAGTCACTTATTTACCACGTGGCCCTAAGCAGGTCACTTAACATTTCCCAGAGTCAGTTTCATTACCTGCAAGAAGGAAACATAAAAGCTGACAGGGTGTCTGGCATGCAGAAGGTGCTAAAACAAAAGGAAGCGTTACAGTGATGCTTTGCCTCATTCAGCAACTGGTCATGACTTGCAAGAGCCACTGAACACCTGTTTCTTCCACAGGTAGGCAACGGGGACATCACACGAAGGAAAGGATCACCTCCACCCTGGGGTAGGGGCAGGCGTCCCTGCCTCTGCACGTGCTCAGTGACGGTGAAGGATCAGTGGGATCTGAATCCATAGGCACAGCTGGGGAGCCACAGATAAAGAGCCCAGCACCAGATCTTTGCAGACTGAGTGCCACCTAGGAGAAGCTACCTCACTTTCTCACAGTAATGCTCCCCTAGTAAACCACTCCTCTGAGAAACTTCCAGTGCCTCACTACTGCGCACTGCAAAACCAATCAAGACTTTTAAATGCAAGCCTCCTGCCATCAGAGCAGAGTGAGTCTCTACAAGAAAAATCAATCAATGCCTGGGGCCCATCTGAGAAGGGTCAGAGAAAAGGAGAGGACACAAAGCATGCAGAGTAGAGTGGACACCTGGCTCCCAGTGAGAATGTAGGGGTGGGCAAGTGTGACTCGCGGGGAGCTTCTCCGCTCTAACGTGCATGAAGCATCCTCAGGAAAGGGCAGATTCTGATGTACACCTGGATGGAACCCCACGCTCTGCAGGTCTCTGAGCTCCTGGGAGATGCTGATGCTGCATGTTGAGCAGCTCTTTTAGATGCTAATAACACTATGTAACACAGGCTTTTAAAGTCTGGATTCCAATTCTGGTTCTAAACCACCTTGTGTGCTGTGACAATGAGGCCTTGAGGAAGTTAGTTCACCTCTCTGAACTTCTTTCCTGGCCCGCAAAAGGCAAGACTATGCCTCGTTGGCAGAATTCTTTTAGGGATTCCAAAAGATAATGTATAGTAGCACTTGGCACAGGACCCACCACCTGGTGACCCCTTAAATGTGGCAGCTGTGATAAACATCACCTACAGTAACAGCAGCACAAAGGCAGTGAAGGCTGCATCCACTTTAACTGGACACTGAAAGGGCATGGGGCTTGCCAGTGCTTTGATTCCTTTGGTTCTCTAGCCCTTTCTCTGGCTCCTCTGCCCTGTTTGCCCTGAAACTTAGGTATTCCCAGATCGGGTCTTTTGTACCATGCCCTGCTCTCCTCTGGCCTCTCTCCCATTCACAGATGTAGTTCTCACTTCCAGGAAGTGAAGCCCACATCTCTACCTACTCCAGACTCCCCTTCCTCATTCTGGTTTGAGTTTCTCTGTTGCTGCTTGAAAGCCCATTCTCAGTTCTATTCCACTTGCCTGAAAACAATATCCTCATCAGATTACCCACAGGACCAACACAGCCACTCTCTTCCCTTGCTGTCCATGCTGCTGCCTTCTTACCTTACACTCCACTTATTCAAACAGCTTTCAGGGCAAGAAGGAAGGCTGAAAGGTCCACAGTGTGCTCCAGCCCCTGCCACACCTCACTGGTACAGTACTGCTTCACGGTACCGTCGCCTACACATGTGAATCTCTCCACTACCGGCAGGGGAGTCCATGAGGTTTGGGTCCATTGTCCCCATCTCCTTTGACTCTTGTTCTTGGCATATGTCAGCCTAAATTCCAGCCTGACAGGTAGTCATTATCCAGGACATTCTTGAAGGAGCTGTGCAGGAGAAGGATGATGGTCTAATGGGACTGAGGAACCACTAGGCCAGTGTCAAATCATCTCCCTCAGGCAGAGCTATGTGGGGCGTGCAAGCAGATTGCATGTCTTCTTGATTCTCCCAAGTTTGAGCCCAGACTTTACAGTACCTATCACCTCTGGCTAAAGAAACCCAAAATTCTGATGAGAATCCTGGAGAAAGAGAAAGAAGAGAGGAAGAGGGAGGAGAAGAAATGAGGATATTTTCTGTCCTTCAATTCCTCTTGCTCTTTCTCAACACTTTAGATATAGATTAGCTTAACCTCTCTCTCAAAGAAGAAGAATCCTATCTCTTTGGAAGGAAAAGGAGGAAAAATTAGGGTAGATGACAATATTATTTTTGATGGGAAAAGTAAAATTGATAAATATTGTTAACTTTCTCCCACTGCACAGCAAAGTTCTAACTCTATGCTCAAACAATTTGATCATTTAATAAAATGAAGAATAAATTGTAAAGTAGAATATTCTGTAAGAAAAATACTTAAAATGAACTATAACTGTCATTTTCATTCTTGGTGAGGCAGTAGCCTGTTTGCCCACCCAGACTGAGTTATCTGAGGCTTTGGTTGGGAGTAGGAGAATAAGGAATTAACTTTGCTGAGAAGCTAGAGGTTTGACATTCAAGTTTGACTTTTTAAATTCACAGGAAAAACACTAATCTTGAAAGCTCTGGCTTTCCAGTGCACATGTGAAGCACGTGAGGAAATGAGTCTTTCCGGACTCCGTAGAGTAGCCAGCAGGGAAGGCTGCAGCGTGGGGTGGCAGCAGCTTACCCCCACTAAAGGATT
Organism: Dinomys branickii; assembly: GCA_004027595.1. NCBI lineage: Eukaryota > Metazoa > Chordata > Mammalia > Rodentia > Dinomyidae > Dinomys > Dinomys branickii. Next base: position 36,491 of record PVLD010016714.1, on the reverse strand, counting down.
CAGGGAAACTACAGAAGAGAAGAGTTGTACGTAAACCAAGCGTGTCTCTCATCAGGGTTCCTGTTCAAGTGGTTGCCTTCTAGAATGCCAAATGGAAATAAACAACCCTTCCCTCCTCAGAAGATCCTCAACTGCAGTGGAAGGGATGCATCACCCACCACACCCACCACACACACACACACACACACACACACACACACGTGTGCACATGCACAGACACACACATGCACACAAACACACTCAAACATACATTTCTCCCTGGAAATTCTAGAGGAGCTTTGTGGTTAGCAAGAAGTGAGTCAGGCCACAAGTGAACGAACAGTAGGCAAGATCACAAAGACTGATGTAAGGGGACACACTATATCCTATAACAACTGCAGACACTTGCCAGCCAATGCAAGGAGAACAGAGGGTCATCCCTTCACACAGAAGAACCCAACTATTGCACATTAGGGGTCAGCCAGGACCAACATCAACACACAAACCACACCACATGAGACCTTTCTTCCCACCTCTCGCCACCATGACCCCTTAAGCTTCCTTCTGCACACAGGTGGGAGACAAGGGAAGAACACTTGAGTAGGAGCAATGGTCCTGATAGGAAGTTTGGATTTTAAAAAATGATTGGGTTTTAATTGTTTAAATAATTAATGAAAAGAACCTACAAATTAAGCCAGAATTTACTAAGCTACTTTTAAATGTCAAGACTCTTTTCACGATAGAAAAAAGTGAGACTTGTGATAGTCGTAGAAAGAAGTATCACGTGTCTAACTATCTGAATTGGGACTGAGTTTCAAACTCACCACATACTTTGGTTGGAACAGCAGGAGCAGAACAGATGAAACATCCACCTCTGTCTCCAACTCCACCCCTCATGAAGACCAGAATGGAAAGTCGTCCATTAAACCGGGTGAGTCCCACAACAAACCTGACTGTTCAACAAGCTTTCCAGGTTGCTCTGCTTGTGCCTTGCACTTGGAACTTGGCAGAAGTTTAAAGCAAACCTGTGAGCATGTTCAGATGTCTCACAAAGTAGAATAGTATAAAGAGCATCCAGCTGTCAGGATACCTGTGACTCCTGTCAAGAAGTTTAGGCTTAAACTCAAAGGAATACAGCTTTCATCTCAGGGCCATACGGGAAACATAGCCCTTCTTCTAATGAGGACAGGAGACTCACTGAACCAGAAATCCCTTACTTCCAGGAAAGGTCATGGTATTATGGTTAAACCCATTGTTCTGAAGTCCACACTCAGACACAAATGAGGAAATTTGGGCAAGTCACTTAACTTCTCTGAGCCCAAGATGAGAATAACAAAAGTGTTAGCAATCAGGTGTGGTGAGATAAAATAGTGTGTCACTTTCAACAGTTTCACAGCATGCTTTGCCTGCTACTTCCATCAACATTGCCTGGGAGCTGGTTATACCTGCAAATTCTGGTTCCCTGGCCTAATCCAAAGGGATGAGAATCTGAGAGGCTGTTAAAACAAACTTCTAGATGGTTTTTATGCACACTCAGGCGTGAAAAGTGTCTTGGTTACTTTTCTCTCATTACTGAGACAGAATACCTAACACCCAGAACTAAGGAAATAAAGGATTATTTAGTTCACAGTTTCTGAAGGTTTCAGTCCATACTCAGCTGGCTCCAAGGCACAGTGGCACATGGCAGAGGACAAAAGTTCATGGGGGTGGAAAACTGCAAAAGTAACATGAGCAAAAAGGGAGGAGAAGTGGCAAGCAACCTCTTTCCCTCCATTACATTGTATGTCAACTATCTGCCCCAGGCTGGGTGTAGTACTCACACCCATAATTCCAGCAATGGACTATGAATCAATCAAAAATCTAGAAGCCCACCACATGACAGCCATGTGGCTTTAGGGGAACATCCAGACACAGATCATAACAAAAAGCATGACCCTATATAACCACAGGTAAGATGGAAGTCATCTATCATGTGTGAGCACAGCATTTGAGGAATGGGGTCTTGAATCCTTGCCATCAGAGTGGTTATAGGCAGGTTCTCTTACTCTCCAGAATTAGTGGCACCTGTCACAGATATAAAGCTGATGAGAGCATCCAATAATATGCCTGCAAGGGCTTTGCAATGTATAAAGCAATGGAGAAGTGTAAGACAGCATTATCATTGCCCGTGCCTTTGTAATAGAGCTCTTTAAGGGGAAAACACCCAAATCCTTGGCTTCTCTGCTTTGCAAGACCTCCTATTGCTCTAGGAAGACTGCAAGAATGCTGACCCACTATTCCCTGCAAGTTCCCTTAGAAAAACAAGCTAATTCTGATAGCTAAAGCCTCCTCACAGTGTATCGCGAGATCTCCTCCACTCAGACCCAACAGTTCGTCCTTCTGGGTTCTGCAGCTCACAGCCAACCCAGAACAGGGGAAAGGGAAAGCTCTCTGTTCCCCCACACCTTCTGCTGATGGATCATGGCTGCAAGATATCCTCCAGATCTAAAAAACAACAACAGGTAGAAGCTACAAGAAGCCAGGTTTTGTGTTTAAACAAGGAGGAACTCTGCAGGGTTCCAATGGCCCAAATATGGGGAAACTTCCCTCGTAGGTGTGGGTAAGACCCCTGGCTGGTGGTTCATGAATCACTCACTCTGCAAGAGCTATTTTATCATTGCCCTTCCTGCTCAACTCTTCCAGTTGTAATCTGAAATACAGCCTTCCTCATTCAGTCAAGGTTTGTTCATCCCATACACTGTCTGCACTGTCCTAGCTTCTCAAGATAAGGGCCTAGCTCTGAAGGCCATTCTGTTCTGATGGGCAGTGTAGACTTTCTAGAAAGTGAGCAGAGAAGGCCTCTCCAAAGAGGTGCTCTTTTAAACTGAGATATGAAAGGAGTCTGCTGGGACCATGTGATTCCCAAAGGCCACTTTGGTCCTGGCCAGCCATGGATGACTGACCTCAGGGGGAACACACCCTGCAGTCCTCCTCAGATGAGGCTGGGTCCAGGTTGTGGGCATATGCTCCAGAGAGAAGCAGGCCCACTCACTGTCTTGTGCTCCAGATAAAATATTGCTTAGGAAATTTAAAATTTTGAAATGATTTAGGAGGCCCAAGATGGGGACGTAATGTGCTGGGCCCAGCTGCATTATGAGCCATCTATCTCCTGTCAGCAAGCAGCAAGAAACTGACAGAATCAATACAAACGCGTCTGAGGACAGACTGAACTCATTTCCTTCTCCTCGGGGCTATGGGTGGAAGGGGTTGGCCATAGGAAGCGAATGCTGAGGCTGAGGCCTGATCCCACATCGGCCCAGCACGGAGGCAGGCTTCTGGGTACCGCCCACCTCACCGCCCACGCTGGTTGATGTAGATGTCTCTGCTAGTGCATCTAGTCATCTAGAACTTCAATTCTCTTCTTTCCCTTTCCGAAGATCTAATAAGATCCCTGGCCTGTGACCTGAAAGAATAATAGGAATAGCTACATCATATTTTGTACCTGATATGCACAAGGCATCTTAAAATAATCATCATTATTTACCTTTCCAAAGCCTCAGTTTACTTATCTGTGAAAGGAAGACAGTAACAACTTACAGGACCCATGTAAGATTAAACAAGATACATGGTGAATGCCTGTGATGCATTCGCTTAACATGGTTAAAATAGTAAATGTCATGCTATGTATACTTTAACTCAATGAAAATAATACTAAGCTAAAAGGTTAAAGCAGATAAATTGCATGGTATAGTACAGCGGTGGGGAACCCATGGCAAGTGCGACACGGCTGGCTATTTGTTAACAGTGAAAGCTCTAAGAGGCTTGTCATCACTGGTACAGCGCACAGAAGATTCTCCGTAAGTGGCAGCACCTGATAAAACTGGGTGCAAAGCATTTGTAATGAGCAACATGTCCACAGCAAGAAAACCTTGAAGTGGTGGAACCAGTATTTGAACACAGATCAGCCTGATGCTCACAGCAGAGCACTGTCCTCTGGGTGGCACCATGTCACAGAAGAAAGGACTGGGGTGCTTGTTTGCTGAGTTCTCACCGCCGCTCCCCTCGTTGCTGACCAGAATCCCAGATGCAGAGCTTACATTCCTCTGTGAGGTTAATAAATATGTCACTCCCAGGGAACGGCTGTGCTCCTCTCCCCCTCCCGCGTGGTTCTGTGCCCCTGAAGCATATATTAAACACTCTGAGAGGCTTGAATAGAAATTTAATTTTTCTAGCTAAACAATGCTGTGTGCAGCAGGCAAACAGAATTACTTGTTTAATCTTACCATTCTGTGCCTACTCAGTTTAAGACAGCTGACTAATTCCAGGAATCGTGTAACTTGTCAAGATACAGGGTACTGAAGGAGCACTTCTGAAAAGGACCTACTATGTCAAGAGAAAGCCCCTCTGCAGGCCTTTTTAACTCAGAACTTTTTTTGTGATGAGTTTATCTTCCTAAGGAAAGATAAGGCCATGTCAACCCCTTCACAATACAGGATGTGGACTTGCTTTCTGTTTCCTCAATCTGAGCCTCAAATCCTCAAGTCTTAGTGTGCTTTTGCTTAATCAAAATCAATCTTTTATTCAGGCCCATCATGCACTTGTCTTTTTTTGCTCTATCATATTCATGCATTCAGAGAGCTTTGTTGAACACCCTACTATGTGTCAGGCACCATAGTCCACATGGAGAGATAATTAAGACTATCTAGAATGTATAAAGAAATCAAAAACTTAGATCCCCCAGAATAAAAGACCCCAATCAAAAAATGGGCAACAGAAATAGATCCATACTTCTATTAAGAAGTATAAAGGGCCAATAAATAAATGAAAAAAATAGTCAGTATTTCTGGCCATTAGAGAAACGCAGATTGAAACAACACTGAGATTTCATCCTACTCCAGAAAGAATGGCTTCATCAAGAAATTAAACTATAACAAGTATTGGTAAGTCCCAAGGGAACCCTTCTCCACTGCTGGCAGGAATGTAAACTAGCAAAACCATCGTGGAAATGAACAAGGAGCTTCCTCAAAAAACTAAAACTAGAAATTCCATTCAACCCAGCTACTCCCTTCCAGGTATGTTCCTGAAAGAATTAAAGACATCGTATTACAGTGATAAATGCATAGCCGTGTTTATGACAGCACAATTTGTAATAGCTGCATCTTGGAAGGCAGCCTGTATGCCCATCAACAGAGGAACAGATAAGGAAAGTGCAGTACTACTACACCATGGAGTACTACTCTGCCATAAAGGAAAAACTTGAGTCATTTGTAGGAAATTGAATGCACCTGGAGACCATAATATTACATGAAATAAATCAGACACACGAGCTTAAATACCACATGGTTTCTCTTATATAAGAAACTCAGAATATAAATAACAAGCAAAATAAAAGATTTAGGAAAGGCGTGATAGCACAGCCATACAGAGGGAGGAAGGCCATGGTTCAAGGGTGTGTCAGTAGAGGATCAGGAGAGAATCACAGTGTGACTTTTGAAACACATCTTCCTTCTAAGCAGGAGACCCAGCAGGCAGGATTAAGGCAGAGAAGTCCCGAATGAGCACACAGGCAGTGGCATGGAGCTGAAGAACAGGATGGCTTATTAGGAAACGGAGTGTAGTTTGACAAAGCAGTAGCAAAAGGTGCAGGAGGTGACAACGGTGCAGGGGTTTGTGGCCAAACACAGCTGATGAGGTTGTTGGCAATCAGAGCTGGAGGGCCTAGTGGGTCATGACACAGGATCTTGAATTTCATCAAGGTGATAATCACTAGCGGCCCTTTATTGAGATGTTGCTTTAGGTAGTTCATATATATTATTTCCTCATACCTGTCTCTACTAAGCAGATAATATCCCATCTTTCAGGGAATGAAATCATGGCTCAAAGAAGCAGAGAATGGGGAAAATGTAACATGAAAAGATTCCTCAAAGGGCGACTAGATTATCAGGATATAAATATGAAGGCAGTGAAACCAATTAGAAGACTATTGTAATGGTCCAGGTGCCAAGTATTAATGGCCTAAATTAAAGCAGAAACAGAAAGATGAGAGAGTTGGGGGGAAAGGGAGTAATGAGTGTGTTTTGCATTTCTAGGCTATTTCCTTGAATCTTTGTTTCTAGAGTTCACTGTCAGGGTATCATCTATCCTTGTTCTCTAAGCTCAAAGACAGGTGAAAAGGCGATAGAGAAGACGCAGGGACAAAAAGGAAAATGCATACTAGCCAGAGCTCTTGTTCACTGCCTCTCTCCTTTGAGAGATGTCAAGGACAAAAGGAAACTATTTTCAGTGAGGATGTGCTTATTTGGTTTCTCTTTGGGAAAGGTTGTGTCCTTTCACTTTCCTGTATTTTCATAATTCCATGGCAGAAAGACTAAAACCCGTGACTAATGCTGAGAAATGACCCAGAACCATGCTTGCGTGGGACATAAGCATATCTTCATAAATTCAGTAAAGGTCTCATTTCCCTCTTAGATATCACAGTGTAAAATGAACTGGGTAAAGACAGTAATCTCTTTGTATAATACTCGACAAAGAAAAAATAGTGTACTAGGTTATATCACCGTCCTCAATTGTTTACTCACTCTTTCGGTAAGAGAAATACACATCATTGGTCAGCGCCAGGACATTCACAGAAGCTCCTTGTGAGAGGACTGCTTTCCTTGCCCCATTGATGTCCCATGCATGTGACTTGCTTTGGCCAAATGAATGTGAACCAAAGTAACATATGACACATTCTGCATAAGAGCAACTGTATGAATCAACCATGTCTCTTGTTCATTTTCCAGACATGCAAATAAAGAACAGTTATTCCAGACACCGACTGCTGCTCCTACCTTGATTCTGAAAGGAAGAAGTTACTTGGAGCAGGAATGTTGCCATTCTACTCCACAGCTGATCTGAAATGGGATCAGGAAATAAACTTTTAGGGAAAGCCTCTGAGGCTTGGAGGCTGCATGTTACTGCAACACAACCTACAGAAAACTAAGTAAAGCAGGTGGAAACCTAGCCACAGGAGCAAGAAACTGGCCTATGGGGCGTCCTCGTTTAAGGCTTTGCTGCCCTAAGTGGAAGTTGTGAAAGCATTACTAGAGGGAAAGGGCATTCATTATTCCAAGACCATGGCCTGTTTAGAGTGTAAAACAGTCTCCCAGTTGCATGAACTGCGCAAAATCCCTCAGGTGTCTCATGAAAGAGCTTTGGGCATGATGTTTCTGTAGGGAAGAGACACTGGCAGGATCTCTAAATTTCCTTTATTGAAATTATTCAGTTGAATTCTAATATAGAATAAATCTAGGAGAAAAGATTGAGCTGGCAGATTTCATGCTTTAGATTTTATTCATTTACAAACTACCGTTTCTCTCTGTAAAACTCCAAGGGAGTCAATATCTGCCACTTAAGGCTCTTCAGGAACACTTAAAGAAGACCACAGTTCTTACCTGAGGAAAGTTATCTTTCTTCTTATGTTAGTTTATCCAAGAGAGAGAAACAAGAGTTTTTGTATTATCCAGAAGACATCACTAGTAGGGGTCTCATGTTTTACTGGAGCTTCCTTTTTAGAGGTGAGAAAATTGAAGACAGAATGGGACTTACGCAGTCAGACCTGACATAGCACTTGGCACATAATAGGCACTCAATAAACAGCTTTTGAAGAAATGAATGAGTTGAAAGCTGAATGAACAAAAGCTCACCTAGACTGCAGAAGGCAGGACTTACCTTAAGTAGGCCTTCTATGCTGTGTCAGATGCACTTTTCACTAGGTTGGACTGTGTGATTTGACCGCTCATTCCTCAATTCTTTCAATAGCAATTTTTATCAGCCTGCTACTGAAGGCTGAGTGCAATGCCGGACATGAAGGAGACTGCTGGATTAGAGAGGTGATAGCCTCTGAACTCCAAGCATCTTCAGTACACAGTAAGCCCCTTGTCACTCTATCTGCCTCACTAATACTACCTTGTATTCAATTCCTTTAATTCAATGACTCTCCTCTCCACAAAAGAAAAGGGACTACTGATATGCTAGCATTTTTGAAATTGTTATAGTCAAACTGGTCTGAGGGCCTCCCCATATTTCTAAAGAGCAAATAAGGCCAATAAAGTGATTCTGTTTAATAAGCCTCTTTTTCATTTTCCAGAGCAGTTGTTAATGATAATGATATTAAGCATGATCAAAATTTAAAATGAGAAATCTTTAAATCATTTATTTATTCCAGCTCTAATAAACCCATCCCATGTTAACATAAAGAATATATTGGTTGCTTTTTAAGTATATTTTTCAAGACAAAAATAATCTTAGTACAAGGAGTATCAGTCTTTACATTTTTAACATTTCTGTTTCCGCAGTGACTCTCTGGTGATAATACCTATCATGTGGCCTCTGGAAAATCCTTCATACCATGAGAATGTGGGAATTAATATCTTAATGTTATTTGAAAATAGTTTCGATCTCATCGGCTCCCTGAGAGGTCTTAAGGACCCCCACAATCACTACACTGCACTGAAGAACCACCACTCTCCATGTAGCTTAATCTTCCCTTGAAAGGGAAAAAAATAAAATAAATGGAGGAAATTGGGAAGCTGTAAGAGAAAAGGAAATGCTAATACCTAGGAGTGTCAAACTCTGAGCAGGTGCCCATTCAGCATGTGGCATCAAGCTGAGAAGCAGCTTCCCTCTGTAACCATCTAATGATTTTTCTAAGGTTGGACGGCAACTCTGCAGGAACTTCTAATACTCTTTACATCAGTCCTCATGAGATGTGAGTCAGAATCATCGCTATACCAGTCTTTCCCCTCCATTACTCCAACTTAGTCTTCTTCAGGAACAAGTGACTCACAAGAACAAAGGAAGTTGGCTTAGAGAAAACAGGCACAATCAACTCTCCATACCACCAGCTCCGTGGCAAGTATACACTATCACCTTCACACTGGTGAAGAGAAGATCAGCCAAAAGGCATTTCTAAGCCTGTGAAATCTTTCCAGAGTACATATATTAATCAAAGGGTGCCCTCCTAGCGCCAAAAAGTATTTGAAGAGATTATAAAAATTCATGAGGTACAGAATGCTAAAAAAATTCAAATAAAGAAAAAAATCAACATCTAATAGTAATATGAAATCAAGGAGTAATAGTACATAGACATACAAGGTGAAAAGATCTGAAAAAGTACTTAAATCATTTTAAGTGGCTTTCAGATCCCCTTTAACACTAGCATAGATGGAAACATGATTCATTACAATTGAACCGTACACAAACTTTATCTAACATACTTTTATTGCCACTGGCACTAGGAGTCTTCCTAGAGGAACAGTTAGTAGCACAAAGAAAAGGTATTTCTGCTAACTTCCTCAGCCCCAGTTGAGCACATAACAAGCAAGGTCCTTAAGCCACAGAGTCAGCATTGTAACATACTGAGTTTTTAATGATTCTCAGCCATCCCCAAACTGTGGAAAGAACTTGCATGACTTCTCATCTTCAGTGATTCGCATCTGTACTCGCTAGGCTGACATGCACAGCCCCTACTGGTTTCCTGAAGTCATCTTCTGCTGCGTTCACCCCCAAACCTTCCATCCCAGCCAGGCTGGCATCAGCATACTGTGTATGCTGGTTCCTGCCTCTCCACTTCTATGTACACCATTTCTCCTACTGAGTATGTCCCCTACAGATACGTATTACTTTAGGGCATAGGTTGGCTATAATCACAAAAATACATATCTGAGTAACTAGTCTATTCTTTATGCTCTTTCTCACTCTTCTTTTTAAAAATTTTACTATTGTTGCTTTGGAAGGAATAGAATTGAATGGAACGTGTCGCGTGAACCTGACCACCACTTCTCAGGTCCACTTAGTGTCTCCGCGTATCACACCCTCTCATCCCTTTCTTCCCTCTCCTCAGGTTCCATGGAAAGTAGTCATTCACGCCCTCATGCACTCATTCAACAAAGATCTAAGGGTAAGGTACTTCAAAGAATTATGGGTGTACAGCGGTGAATGAGAAATACCTCACCCTATGTCTTGGTTACTTTTTTCTTGTTGCCGAGACAAAATAACCAACAACCAAAATGAAGTAAAGGTTTATTTTGCTTACAGTTTTTGGAGGTTTCAGTCCGTACTTGGCTGTTTCTGAGGCACAGTGGCGCATGGCAGAGGGCTACAGTTCATGGAGGTGGTACACAGCAAAGCAACAAGTGCAAGAAGGGAGGAATGGCAGCCAGCAGCCTCTTTCTTTCCCTTACATACACAAACTCTCTGCCCTAAGGCAGGTATAGCTCTCACATCCATAATCCCAGCATTGGATCATGGATCAATCATAAACTCTAAAAGCCAACCCATACCTCCATGAGGATTTGGGGGAACATGCAGACACAAACCATAACACCCTAGTTCATACACACAAAAACACAACTAAACAAAGAAACTCTGGTAATAATAAAGGCTATAAAGTCATAAACAAGAGCTAAGGATGAAATTAGCACTTTAGAAAGTGAGAAGACAAGGAAATCATTTCTGACCAATGATTTTTAAGCAAAAATGAGTAAATTGTGAGTCAGTATCTCCCTCTGTTAAATGAAGAATGTCTTGTAAAGGTGATAGGGCAGTTTAATCTGTGAACCCGTGGAAAGCACTTGGAATTGGCCTTGCCCCTAGCAATGGGCGTAGTAAGGGTTATTGTAGGACTTGAATTGACAGGATTTTTTGCCAAGTATGTTGAGGGATTTAGACATCTTAGGCATCAAGAGTACCTCCCTCACTCAAGTTGAAATGTCTACATGTGGCAATATCCAGTAACAATTAGATTTAAAAATCTATAACTTAAAGGAGGGATCATGATAGAAGACATAAACATGGCAGAATCGGTGTAGATGATGTATTCAAATACATGGGACTTGAATACATTAGCAAGGAAGAGACTTTGGCAAGACAAAGAGAAAAAAGAACTAAGACTGTGTTGAAGACTTGGTGGTGGGGTGGAAGAGACAGAGCCAAGGAGAATGAAAGGTATAAGCAGTGAGGTCAAAGAGGAAACAGGAAAGTAAGTTGTTACAGAAAACAAGGAAAGAATATTTGAAGGAAATAGTCAACACTGTCCTCAAACTGTTGAGACTTCAAACAAAATGAGAACAAAGAATTGACTATTGGATCTGGTACCATGGAGTTCTTGATAAAATCAAGTTAGGTGGAGGCAAGGCTTGATTGGCAAACCTTGAAAAGAGATGGGAAAGTAGAGACATAAAAATGAGGTGTCTAGATATCTCCTTGAAAGGTTTGGATGAGAAGAACATCTGAGAAACGGAGCCATGGCCGGAGGGAATTCTGCCAGGACCGATCACTGCACTTTGTGTTCATGATTTTACCTGGGGGTTTAAACTCAATCCTGATGGGTCTTTGTCCACAAACAGGAAACAGTCAATTGTAGGAAAACCCAGGGCAATGTCAGAAGTTTGAGTGGGGCATTCTTCCCGAGTTTTGCCCTTGTATTACTTTTTCAGCTTTAGTAGAACATTCCTAAAATTCTTCATCATGACATTAAAATAACCATTTATAAAATATTCAAGAAATCAAATGAATTTATAACATTTTTGGCTATGTATTCCACATGTGCTCCTCCTCACTCAAACACCATGATCTTCCCCTCTCTCACCTGGATGCAAAGTAAATCATTAAGTTTCAGTGCATCGAAGCAGTGTTCATTTAGACAGACACTACACTGAGCCAAATACACTCATTTAAATGTCAATAAACCCGACCTCCAGCTGAGTCCATTTGTGCAGGGGGTGGTAGGGTGAATCTGAGGCACCTCAGAGAACCCTGTTAGCTCTCAAGATGCTATTAAAGAGGAGGAAGCAGCAACCTCCCACCACTAGTCCCTAAATGTGATCACTTTCAATGTGTTCAATTCAGCGGATAAGTGATACACTGATTCAAGGCCTGGAGCAAACCCTAACAAGAGCGCCAGCGCTGTGACGTCCCTGTGGGAACCGAGGGCACATCCTCATCCCACTCTGCTGAGCTAATTTGGGCCCGATGGGGGCTGCGCAGCCTTCTAGGACCCAAAATCAGCAAACTTGGGATAGGTAAGTTCTGTTTCTCTCACCAACTGACAGTAATATAAAAGTCCTCCAACCTCCAAATGCCATTTGGGTATTGATTTTTTTATGTCCACGTACTTTATCCAGGGCTATAGAATGTTCACTGTATATAACACCATAACAGGAGAGAATGCAAAGCCAATTCTCCAATCAAGGTTCTGTGTAAATTTTATATATTAAGGTAATCATTGCTTGGTTTGAAGATAGAGGCTTTGCCTCAAATTAGGTTATTAATGACAATAAAGCACCATGTTCATACAGCTTTCCACAAGAATATTTAGGTTTGAAGCACCTTCTGTGAGACCCAAAAGATGTACTCGGTAAACCTCTTCATTCAAGCACTTTATCAAGGCAGAGGTTGCTTTTAACCTAACAAATGAGCAAAACCAGAACTAATGAGTGTGCTATTTGTCCTTTCTATAAACATTCATCATTTTAAAATAATAGAGTGAGGAGGGAGACAGTAAAGAACTCTCTATTTCTCTGAGTTTCCAAGGTGGTTAGGAGCTGTGTTAGGTCCTCTCCTACCAGTAACTGATTTAATCCATCTGCCTCCCACAAAAGGTATTCTCACCACCCCTCATGGCAATCAAGTAGACTTTGGCATGTTAAATGATTTGCCCAAGGTCACACACCTAGTAAAAATAGAATCAAGGTTTGGCTGATCCCACAGTCCATATGCTCTTCCCAACCCCCTGGGCAGCCTCTCGCACAAAATGACCCAAAACGTGTTATAAATGAGAAAGAGAAGGAAGTCAAAACAATTATTTGTAGGGCCTAAACTCTAGAGCATTCTCCTTTACAAGAAATAAATCATGTTACCACATTGATCCATGCCAGTGAGTTAACTTCTCACTTACTCATTACACAAAATAATCTAATTATTTCAAGCCACCAGGGATCACAGAATTACTGCTCCATTGCACTAAATTGCTCACTAGTAACTTTAAAAGCTAAGCAAAATGTTTAGGTTATTTGCAGAAACCCATCAGTTTATTAATCAGGGCAAACTCATCCACTGCCTGCCATACATTGAGGCATCTCTTTCTATTCAGTTCTCCAAATTTTGCACACTGTAAGTTAGATGTGCACAGCCCTAATACCATGTAGAATTTTCCCTCAACTTTTCCTAGGAGTGCTACAAGATGGGTTCTGATTCCCTAATCCTGAAAACGGGCAGAGAGGAGAAGGACAGGAGAGAAAAAGAGACCCAAAGAAAAAGAGTGCTCGTGGGCTTCGTGGGTATAATGCACTATTTATTTTTCTCTGTGTTGGTATGTTTAACCATCTCTAATAGACTCCATAAAGGCTTTCCAAATCCATTTCAATGGTCTATTTGCTGCCTAGTACAGCATAGCATCTTTCGCAAAAGTGGTATTGATCTTGTTAAGTCCCCTCATCATCTCAACTTTGAGCATCTCTCGGCAGCATCGTTTCTATGGACAAACCATGTGTTCCGCTCATACAGCTGCCCATTAACACAGTCTGAGAGTTCTAGCCTGCTAAAATGGATCAGGAGTTAGGGGAATCATCATAATAATAGCCAGCAGGTATGAGATGTACTGTGCTAAACATTTTACATACATTTCTCTCATGAGCCTCACAACAACCCTGTGGGGGCAGTATCATTAGGCCCATGTCAGGCCCAGTAGTACAGGATAGCCCTATTTAAATGAGGGAAATTGGGATTCAAAGAGGGTGATTGACACACGCTGATTCATTCTACTCAAAGACGCTCTATACTGCCTTCTCCTCTGTCCTTTTCCCCCGTATTGCCCATCACCCTATCTTTTTGAGAAATCAAAGAGAGCTGTGTGATTATGTATTTCCCCACTCATTATGAAGGGCAGCATCCAACTGTATTGAGAATTCTGCGATGAGAGATGAAATGACAGGTGAAGAGGCATTTTGTCTCCTCACCCAAAGCTTATTGTAGGAGGCAGTTTTACTCTTAAGCCTGTGTACAATTTTTTCTTCCGATCACCTGCCCGCTCTCGTACACACACACATTCATATAACATATATATATATACCTACACACACTTCTCATGGGCCCCAGTCATATCTAAGTCAAGTACACTCTGTCCCTCTCATCTCTCTGAATTTGTATGCTTCCTCTGTTATGGTTTATATCTGGATGCCCCCCACCAGCCTCATGCAATCATAGACAGGGCTTTGGGAAAGTGCCTGGGTCATCCGGGCTTATCACTGACTGGATCTTAGGAGGTAAGATCTGGTTAGAAAAGAGGGGTCACTGAGAGCATAGCCTGGAAGGTTTAATCTCACTTCCCACTCCTCCCTTAACTCTCTGTTCCTGACCACATTCCGTGAGCAGCTTACTTTCCATGCGCCCCTGCCATGCCATCCTGCCAGTTGACCACTGTCTTAGTTACTTTCTCACTGCTGAGACAAAATACCCAACACTCAAATGTAGAGGAGGAAAAGTTTATTTGGCACTCAGTTTGTAGAGGTTTCAGTCTATAATCAGCTGGCTCCAAGGCAGGGTGGCAAGACAGACAGACATCACAGAGGAGAAACAGTTCATGGTGGGGAGAAGACAGCAAAGCAAGCAAGGACCCTTTTTTTACTCTATCTAGGCTACTGGGTGGGATTGGGGTAGTGCCAAACCAATATGTGGATGGATTTAGTAACCACTTACCCTTAATCCTGGCATCACACACTCTAAATTCACCCATCTCTGAGTAAGTCCCACCCATGACTGCAAGAGGCCTTGGGGAGACATCTAGACATAAACCATAACAACCATGGACTGTAACTATGAGCTAAAATAAACCCTTCCTCCTTGAAATTGCTCATGTCAGGTATTGTGTCTCAGAATGGAAAAAGCAACAAAGACAACCTCCTACATAAAGAGTTTTCCCACCTCCCAAAGACTATTCAGCCTTCAGGACCCTGCTTCAGTTCCACCTCTCTCTCTGTCAAAGATGTCCTCCTTCCTCTCAAATCAAAATTAGCCTTCATCCTCCTATTGTTACTCTGCCACTTCAACTCTTTCTCATGGCTGATCTTGTATTAAACTTACTCACACATGCCCCTCTTCTCAACTAAGTTGTGAGTTCCTAAATGAAGCAAGCCAGGCCGCAATCATCTTTGCAGCATTTCTCCTGTCTTCTCCAACTCATAGCAGTCAGCACATTGCTTTGCAGCAAGTGGATCCTGACCTCACGCTGAATGAATTGAATTGACTGTCTAGGGTCCCAGGCAGCTCATCAGTAATTTGGGGCTACTGAAGTCAGAGACCCAGAGAAGCCCCAGCTCAGAACTGTAACTTTTGTTCAAAGGAAAGCTATGCTTTCAGGAGAGTGGAAAAGAAATTAAAGTGAGTAATTATGCAGAATGTTGGCCTTTGAACACTACTAAGCATTTATATCCTGTTGGAGTAGCATTCTAATCTTACAGACCATCTTCCTGTGGGAATTCCAGAATGCCCTCCCAAGTCCTTCTTAGGAAATATGTTGGTGTCTGCATTGCTCAGCAAGGAAAGTTCGGGAAACCTTAGAAGGACAGCTCTACCGATGAAATGGGAAGCAGAGGGTGTATTTTGATGTACAAGGAAAGAGTGAAAAGATCCTAGTGTATGGGCTAATTGACAATGCTTGGGAGAAGTTCTGGGTGCGATCCAGAAATTAGATGAGCCTGCTGGCTATTTGGAAGGACTGATGAGAACATGAACCAGCAGATCAGTCCGGGAGAAAGATGAGGGTAAGTGTTAAAGACAAACTTTGCCCTGGTTCTTTGCTCAGGATAAGCCTTCTTTGCAGAAGAACTCATTGTCACCCCTGAGATAGCAGGATGCTCTACAGACAGCCTGCTTCTTGCCCTGTGCTGCTGACAGGAAGGATTCACAGGCCTGGGGAGGAGCAGGGACCTGCTTGCTTCTCTCTATGACCCACAGCAACGTAGTGTGTCCAAGGCTGAGAGGGAGGGGCAGCTGACAGGGGAGCAGACACCAGGCTCGCCCCCTCGACATTCACATGACCCGATTGTGTCAGCACTGCTCGTCCCCCCAT
The DNA here is from genome assembly GCA_004027595.1 of Dinomys branickii. Classification (NCBI taxonomy): domain Eukaryota; kingdom Metazoa; phylum Chordata; class Mammalia; order Rodentia; family Dinomyidae; genus Dinomys; species Dinomys branickii. The sequence goes on along the minus strand of PVLD010016714.1, from coordinate 20,425 downwards.
CTGTTACAATGTCAGTTCCTGCTGGGGCCCCAGGATCCACAGAGGTTGCTCCATGTGTCGCCCCATTTATCTTTGCAGGCGGCAGCACTGATGGGTTTGACAGTTCTATTTGTTATCCTACAAAGCAGGATCCCAACTCCTGAAAGCAAAGGGAAGAAAAGCCAAGCAGGGAACAGAACTGAGACAGAAATAGGCACTAGGAGAAATTTGGAGGAGGAGGACTGCGATCTCTGTACCACCTAATGGAGACAAGACAAGAGATCAGGCAATTAGAAAATCAAGTCCTACACTTTACCTTCTGGGGAACAACTGACCAAGCAGACTGTGCCTACGAGGTGTGTGTGTGTGTGTGTGTGTGTGTGTGTGTGTGTGTGTAAAAAGAGATCTACCGTACATTTGCAGTGTGCTTATCTGATAGCAAACATACCCTGGGGTGCCTTTGGGGAAGCAGCCCTAATGTGTGCTACCTACCATACAAACACTTCCTCCCCACCTTCTCCCCAACATGCACCTTCTTAGGTGCTCTGTGTGGACCTCCAGCCTCACTCTTAGCCTGTGATATTTACCACAGTTAGTGCTCAGAACACAGATTTTGCCTGTGGGAACAGTGCCAGTCCTAGAGCAGTCCTGTCCCCAGCTCTTCTCATGCGCATGTTTTTGGTCTGACACAAAACTCCCCAGCCAGTTAACAAAGATTTCACAGGAAGTAGCCACGCAGCCATGCAAAAGGCACAATGCAACAAACATTGATACCAGGGCACCTTGGGTAGACTAGACTCAAGATAGGATGCCCCCAGTATAGGCCTGTGCTCCCAGATAAGATAATACAATGGCTGTCAGTGATTTAGATCCCTCTATTTATCAAGAACTCTATGCTTGGTGTGTCATTTAATCTGAATAACAACTCAATTATACCTTAGGCAGATATAATTAATATCACCATTTTATAGATGAAGAAACTGAGGCACCGAGTCTATCCTGCCAAGGATCTCAGTGTATGATGGACCCAGGCTTTGAACCAGTTCTGACACCAATCCCTAAGCCATTAATCAAAACAGTACATTGCCTCCCAAAATAAATGACCAAATTAGTAAGAACTCCTCCTGCAGCTAAGATGACCAACCATCCTGGTTTTCCTGGAACTGTCCTGGTCTAGCACCAATAGTCATGTGTCCTTGAAAACCTTTTAGTCCCAAGAAAATGGGAATGATGGGTCATCCTTCCAATACCACATGCCTGTCCCCTTCTCCATATGCACATAAATACACCCGAATGTTTCAAACACTCTTGTGACTAGTGCTACATGAGTATAACCCTGTCAGAAATTCTCTTCCTGCTTGTGTTCAGGGATAAAGGCCAAACTTAGGAGACCAGGCCTAGGCAGATCTTAGAGTTTTCACTCAAGGGAAACTCTTCATGAGCCTCTGCCTCCTCTGCTGGTAAACCTAGCTGGGCTGCAGAAAGTCACAGAGAAACCCAGAGAACTTAGGAGAACTGGGCAGCTTAGGGAGCTTTCCCACAAAAAATAATTTCATTACTTATAAAATATTCATAAATGTCCAATATGTTATGGGCTGTTGATTGATACAAAAAGGTAACCAGCTGTAATTATCTGAGAATGAGATGTATTGTTTTTTGCGGCTCCTTAGCCGACTCTAAATGAATAAATGACTCTGCACAAGTAAGCCTTGGGAATCCTACAGAATGAATATTCATAAGAAGAGCAGGATGACTGGCTCGTGTTGGTGAAGATTTGGTAAATAAACATGGCCTTAAGGGTTCAAGAGGATTACAATAAGGATTAAACGAAATAATAAGAGAAGGCACCTAAATCAAAAGCAGATATCCTAATAGATATTCATTATGCTTTTGTCATTTTTATTTTTATTAAAACCATCTACAATTTATCATAAAGGCTGTACACTAACCTCCCACTCACTCTTTTTACGCTGAGTCTGATGCAGGACTCCAGTGGGATGAATGGCAGCTTCCACATGGAGGAGCATCTTGGGCAGGCCGCGGGGTATGCTGCAATGCATTCAGAAAGCAGAGTGATCAGATTTATGGAGGTGACAAGAATCAGCAGCACCCTCAAGGAGCTACCCCACACTCCAGTGACAGTGTGCAGTAGGGGCCAGGAGAGGGCAGAGGGCAGCATTAGGGAAGGTCAGTGAGCGATTTCTGCTTTGGAGCCTGAGGGCAGCAGGACAGGAAGTTTGCCTCATCTTTAATTTAGTCCAGTGCCAGTGACTGGCACCATAATAATAAGTAAAAATAATTGCTATATCTCAGTTCTGAGTGCAAGCAAGCAGGAAGGTGGGAATTTTACATATATCACCACTTAATCCCTGTTATACAGGTGTAGAAAGTACCTCTAAAGGCCTAGCCTGGATTGTTTAGTGCCACTCAGCCAGCCATGGGATCTGAACCTAGGGACTTCTCCTGCCAGAGTTTGAGAGCCTTTGAAGCAAGGTCACACTGTCGAGCAAGCAAAGGATTTCTCAACTGATTCGAACCAAGGTAAAATATAGCCTGCAGTGCAAAAATATCAGCCACTGTGTTGGAAAGTATATGATTTCAGAGGAGGGGTGCCTGATCGTGAGCCAGGGACAGCGAGGAACCACCGCCCTGTCCTCTGCTGTCCCCCAGTTCCATGTCGGCCAAAAGGGCTTCAGAGGTAGGAGAACCAGCAGACTTCTTCAAGGTGCCTCTTCCTAAGTCTCTTCACAGGAAGCAGTTGCTAAGACTTCAAAGCTGTCATCATTTGATCCCCGGCCCTCCTCCAGATATTCAAGATGCCCCTGCTTCGTCAACTGTTCTCCACTACCCTGACTACACCCCTGCTCCAGGGTGGACTAGGGAGAAATGGAGAAAGATCACAAAATTAATCCACGGAAGAGGGAAGCCTAAAGTCTTCGTTCTCTGAATCCTAGCTCAGCAGCTCCACCAGCAACTTGGAGGGTTCTAGAGGAAGTACCAGGTAGGAAAGGAGAGCCCAGGAAGCCTGTCCCTTGGCAATTTCCCAAAAAGTAAAGAATCTCTCTTCAGAGTGAATAATAAGAATGTCACTTACTCTCACAGGAATGTGCCCATTCACTCATGGTAGAATGTGATGCTGTACCTTTCAAATAATATTAATATGACCCATCCATTGTTTAAATACCTCTTGGGACCCATTTTTTTCATTTTTATATTGAGCATCCTTTTTATAAATTCAGCAAAGTCATTTATAATTATTTTTCATTAGATCCTGTGGGAGCTAATAAAGAAAGAACACAACGTAAGCTTGCTTCCATAAAGGACTAGTCATTGCATATTATTCCCATCTTGTTATTGGGGGCATGGAGGTTGTCAGAAATTTTTTGAACAATCCCTTTTTTGAAACATATATTCTCCTAAACGTGCTTTGTATGACTACCCACTACCTTCCAGGGTCGGTGATCCACAACAAGCCATCCTATAAGTAACTGACAAAGTGAGATATCCTTATGCTGACCTTCCTTATGCCAATCACCAATCACTTTGACCTAGGCAGTAAGTGATGAGCTGCTAAACTGAACACCTTGATCAGTTTCAGACCTGAAATGCACCCCTTCAGTTAGCAGTGGTGTGTGGGTTTCACTAGCTTCTGACCTGGCAATAAATGTGATAGGAAAAATGCTTATGCATAAAAGCAGAAAGTTATCACATATGTGTTTTTTTAATTAGTGCACACAAAAGAAAAGTAGAAATTTCATTCTAACAAGACTGTTTCACTAAAAGGAACAGCAGATGAATGCAATAGCTGCACAAAACCTCCGAGCAGTGAAACAACCAGGGCACAAGCGGCGAAGGCCCACATCTGTGAAAGAAGCTGACACGATCTACCTGTGAGTGCATCATGCTTGGCATTGCACACCCAGACCATGCTTCCTTAAAGGATCTCACTCCAGAACCTATAGAGCTCATGCATTTCTTGGCTGTTCTTCCCCAAGCAGGGCCATGATACTGAAACAGAGAGAACATCGGAGTTGGAGGAAACTGGAGTTCATGTTCCATGTCAACCACAGTGAGTGAGTCACACTTTCTGAGCCTCATTTTCTTTATCAATCAAATGGAATTTATACTATCTTTCCTATAAAGCTCAGAGGATTGTTGTGAAATTCAAATAAAAGTTAAATTTATAAACTATAAAACTGTGTAAAAGTCCTAGGAAGTAATTTTCATTCATTGCAGCTGGAAAACTCTGTAGTAGCTTTTAGGTTTGGGGATGCATATAAAATAGTCTATACTGGCATAGACAACCCACACCTCGCTCTTTAGAATGTATGTGTGACAGGGGGTGTGGCATGGGCTCATCTTAATATGTATGATGTTTGCAAAGACACCAATTAATGGAGTGTGTGCAATATTGTACCATAGTCATGGTGCAGATCTTCGAAGGGAAATTTGGTATGTCCTAGGAGATGGTAGAGACCTACCCAATGCTCCATATACACATAGAGATCATTTCAAATATGTCTTCCATAATTTTTGTTTGGAAATTTAGTTTTTGTAGGACATAGGGTAAGAAAGAATGGAAGCAGACAAGAGGGGAAAAGAGGGAGGTGTAACAACTCAGAAAACAATGATAAAGTTTTCAAGATATGTGTTATCAAGCTAGAGTCCCATGAACCCCTCCGACACAGTATGTCCTAAACCAAAATTACCACTGTCCCAACCTCAGTCTTCTCATTATCTTTTGTGTGTTCAGTTCCCTTGGCACTTATGGAGCCTACAATTATCAATAATTGTTTGTTGATTTTAGTTAACACTGAACTAAAGTGTATCTGCTTCAGTTATTCTGGTAATTTAATCTGAGAAAGTCCACAGAGGAATCAAACCACTGCAGCCCTGCAGACGTCCCCTTACATTCCCCAGCCCAGCGAGCTGGTGACTCATTGAGGTAGGCCATTACCAAGAGCACCCAAATTTACTCCGAAGCTGGCCCAGTACGAATTTTGTCCCAGAGTGAAATTGGCTTCCTGTGCTGTCTAGTGTAACCCATCCTCAGAGGTGGATATTCGTGATTTCAGATCCAGCAAGAGCCTTAGCAGTAGTCCTAAGACCAACCATCCCCTCAACCTCTGCCAGGCACACTGAATACATGCTTCTCAAATAAATTAATTAATGAGTCCATGTGAACCAGGCTTTTGACACATGTTCTGTGTGTTCTGAAACACAAGAAATAAAATTTTTCACACTCTTTCCAAGCTTTAGTCCCACTAATCCACTGGGTCCCCTGGGGAAGGGGTGAAGGGAGGCTATTTTTTATGCCTTAGGTATAGATAAAGTAAATGGTTGTTTAGTCACTTTTATTCTTACTGAGAAAAAAATATCCAACATTCAAAGTTAGAAGAGGAAAGGTTTATTTGACTCACAGTTTGTGGAGATTTCTGTCCATAACTGGCAGGCTCCAAAGCAGGGTGGCACATGGCAGAGGAGAAACATTTCATGGTGACAGAAGACAGCAAAAGCAGCAATAGAGAGAGTGGGGGCAAGCCTATTTCTATCTCATATATTTTATCCAATCTATCAGGATTAGGGCAGTCCCAATTCAATCAGTGGATTGATCCAGCAATCACCCATCCTTAATCCCAGCACCCTTAATCCTAGCATTGCACTATGAATCAGTCACACACTCTAGATTCAGCCACCTCTGCAAACTATAACTACATGAGGCTTCGAGGGGACATCTAGACACAAACCATACCAATAGATTTTGAATGTTCAAGACATTCAAAAACCCTTTCACACAAATGACATTCTATATGGTTACGTTTTTGAGAAATTGGGCAATTTTCTCTATATATTTTTATATGAAACACAATCTTTAAGGTGTTTTAGGTTTTAAAGTGTCATTTCACCTTTCTTACTGCCTTGAATTGACCATATGCCTTATGAGACACCATAATCCAGTAGTCTGCAAAAAAGACAAGGCTTCATTCTTTCCCTTACTTTCAGGTGCTCCTGTCAAAAGTTAGGGTCTACCCTCCCCCCATTGACTCTGCTCTGGCCTTGCGATTTGCTTTACACAACAGAATTCAGTGCAAGTGACAGAGCACTAGTACTGCTACTCTCTTGAGACTAGACCTCAAGATACTTTTGTGCTTGAGTCCCTCTCTCCCCCACTTCCCTGCTCCTGTCCTTCCCTTCTCATAACCACCCCAGCTCTCTCAGAACCCTGCTGGCTGAAGAGCCACTCAGCCAAATCTAGCCTGCCAAATGAGACACACGGCCTTATATTTCAGTTGTGTGTTATCACATAACAAACCACCTCAAACTCAGTAGCTCAAAACAATTATCATTTTCTGCCTATGATCAGCAATTTGGGCAGGGCCTGGCAAGGACAGCTCAGCTCTATTCCATATGGCATCTGCTGGGAAATCTCAAAGGCTGGGGCAGGGGGACATTCAACAGGTGGGAGTAACTTGACATCTTGTATCTGGAGACACTCACTCCACTCACTCACTCGGTCATTCACTGAGCCTTGGAGCTGAAGGCTCACTCACTCACTCACATCTGGTGGTTGATGTGACTGTGCTGTCACCCAGGACCTCAGCTGTAACTGCTGGATGGACAGCTATACACGGCTACACAGAATCATAGGTAAACTACCAAAACAATGTTATGAAAGAAAGGAAATGGAAGCTTCCAGGTTCTCAGGACTAACCCTCGGTTCTGGCCCAGCATTATTTCTGCCATATCTATCAGTCAAGGCAATCACAAAGATCTGCCTAGATTCAAGAGAAAAAGACATTTAGGCAAGAAAACTGTCAATGTTACATCTTTGGGAAATACAACATTTTATGCGCCCATCACTCTAGGCAATAGTTAACCAACTGCCAGACACATGGGGAAGACTATGCAAGACCAAACACACACACACACACACACACACACACACACACACCAGCTAAGTAGCCAGCTAGCTGCTGATACATGATGAGTGCAACCAAAATTAGTCAGGCCTGACCCAAATCAGCAGAGCTGCTCAGTTACCCTGCCAACCATTGCTGGTTGGAGACTTGTGAGCAATAGTATCATTGCTTATCATTGTAAGTTATTAGGCTTTAGGATGCTTTGTTGAAATGATCCTAGCTCCATACATACTTTCAAGAAAACCACGTGAGCCTCAGTTTCTTCACCAGAAATACAGTAGTGCCTTGGTACTTGTTGTAAATTAGTTCCAGAATACCAAACACTACCAGCACTAAACAAATTGTTTGAGTTAGAAAAGTATGAGGTCATCAACACCAAAAAAGTCTAGCTTGCAAGCCAAGTACCAAACAAATGAGAAGTACCAGCTCAAAGTTTTCATGCTGAAATGCATTAAGTACCAAATTTGTTGAGTTTCAAAGCAGGTGACTGTATAGTGGTAATGTCTATGTCACAGGATTACAACTTACTTGGATCTGGTGACACAATGGGTGTCGAGTGTCCTGTAAAGTGTTGGCACCAAGTCAATAAATGATTGTTCCCTCCTCTTCCTCGTACATGAAAAGCTGGAGTGAAGGTCATATTCTCATCATTCCCTATGTTGTGTAAACCAAGGTCACAGAGTCTTGACTGGATGTCAGTCTCCATTTTGCCTTGAAGAAGGTGACTTTCAAAAATAACTGTCCTTACAAAATCAATTAAACTAGTGAGAATTTTCAAAATCACTGACCTATTCCAGCAGAAAGGATAAAGGGCAGGACAAGAGGGGAACTGTGTGATCCTCCTAATGAAAATTTCAAGGAGACTTGGTTTATACACACTGCAGAAGTGCATTCTAAACAAAAACATCAGCTTTTCACTGTGACTTGGATATTAGCCAGCAATGAAGGAGAGCTTGACCTGATTTGGAGTTGGTTGCACAATATAAAAAGTGATTTTTTTTTTCCTTTCCCTGCACCTAGAGCTAATAGCTTTATTTGTGTCCCTGATCAACAGAAGAGAGCACTGAATTTGTCCCCTTTAAAATCTGTAAATGCACAACTGGGAAGTTGCTTGTGGTTAACTCCACATGTACTTTGGAGCTGCAGTGGACACAAGCTTAGCTAAAGAAGGGCCATAATGAAGGCACCACACTCTGATACCCCATCCCTGTACTGCAAGAGGAAGGCGATGCGAGACATTTTCAAGAAAGTGCAGAAACAAAAGATGGCTATCTGTCTATGCTTTAATTGCCTCTGACGGTAACAACACAAGCTTATGCTTGCAGAGGAATTCTCATTTCCCAAAGGGCTCTGGGGCACATGATTTCCTCTTGATTTCTACAACAGCTCTGTTTGACAGACAGTAAGTATTGAAACTTCTGGGATTTGATTCATTTTTTCATGGTGGCCACAATCTTAATGAGCTCCCAAACTGGGGAATTAGTGAGAAATTCAGAGTATTAAATTATACCCAGGAATTTGAACTTATGTATGAAGTCCTGAAATCTCTATTTTTAATAGCCTTTTGGTGACCCTTTGATAACACTATCCCCCATCTGATACTCTTCCTACCATGCAAGATCAAAAGATGATTGTTAAGACTCACGCTAACAAATGTGTCCTGCTTTTCCACAACTTATTACTTTTAAGCATTTGGCAATCTATAGGTCACATCATGCCCTCCTGAAACATAGTCATTACCTCACTGAAACCCTCACAGAGCACAGGGAATGTGTCAGGGTGGTTCTTGATCCGACTACTAGAACTCCAGTATTTGGGTTTGGAATGCAATGTTTTTTCCAGAAGACTTGTCTTTGTAATTCTGTGTGACTTTAGATAACATAAAACTCAAATTGTTTTTCTTTCTTCATGGGCCTACACCACAGAAAAGGGTAAAGAAGAAGAAGAAATAGGCAGAATCATTCCCAAAATGTGCTTCATGGCAGAGAGGAAATGACAGACTCTAAACTCTGAAATTAAGGATCGTGATCAGCTGGTCCAGCTCACTCTCACCCAAGATGGTGAAACAACGGAACAAAAGGTTAAGAGTCATAGACAATCCAGCTTGACTAACATCATACCAAACCACACAGCACAGCTCAGTTGGCCAAAAGCTTTGAGAGGGCAGAATGCAGCTCTTCCTTGCAGAGTTCATCCACATTCTACCCTATGTGTCCATCATTCCATGACTCAAATGAGATGCTGCCGGGCATCTAGGATGATTATTACTTTAGGACATTGTATTGTGCTTCTACGAACTGTTATTATTGAATGAGTTTTTCATGGACTGACAGTTTCTAGCTTTCTGTAAAGCCACCTTACCACCCAAAGATATAGTCAAAATACTGTTCTTATTGTGTTTTCATTATACACACTCAACAGCTGGTATCTTAGTCTGAGAGTAAGGCTAGGGCAAGGTCTATTTTAATGATACAGACTTAAATGTGAAAATTAAACCATGGTAAGGAAAATTCTATCAGTTCCCCTTAGATCAGCCAGAGAAAGGGAGTTTTAACCACACTCCCCACCCCAACCCCACCACTGCAGCAATGATTTATCAGGAAGGGTCTGGGTGCTATAGGAATATCAAGCAAGCATAACATTATTGCCACTTCCTCAAAATCTTGACCCAAGGAGCAAAAAAAATTCAGTTCTGTCTACGCAGTATATCAGGCACCATTCTACTCAAAGAGATTCCAGATTATTGCAGATCCACATTTTGTATTAGTACATGTCTGTAGTACATAATAACTGCGTTCCTTGTAATTGGTGCACGTACATAATACATTTTAATTTCTTTTTTCATTCCCTTTTCCCTTTCTTCCTTCCCCTCTTCACTGCTTTCTCTTGATCCCTTTCCTTTTCTGTACATGTTTGCACTACATAATGTTTACATACTTTGTGTAGAGTTGGTGCGTGCACATAACACGTCATAATTCCATCCTTCATCCTCTTCTCTGCCCCCCTTTCCCCCTCCCACCCCTCCATCTCTTGAGCCCATCCTTTGAGAAAGATCTATCTTCCTCTTCCTATCTTTTATTTTGCTCTTTATTTTTATTTGTCTTTTGCATATAATAGAAACCATATGACAACTAAGATTCATATTCTGAAGCAATTTTTTTGACTAGTTCCAATGGCTAAGGTCTCACAGTATATATTGTTGCTACCATTCTACAACCACCTGATGTAGAAACACTTCTTCAGCTCCACATCAGCAACAATCATGAGACATACTGACTAAATGCCTTCTAGTCCGTTTTACCCCTCATGAGGACACAGAGAAATGGCATTTTTGACCTTCCCTGGCCAGGGCCATGTGACCAGGTACTGGTCACAGAACTGTGGGAAGAAATGATGACTATTACTTCCAGGCTTGATATAAAACACCCACATAATCATTCTCAATCTGTATGTTAGCTCATCAGTTGGAAAAACTCAAGGTCCAAGGATACCGAAAAGACCCCAAGAAGTAGAGGAGCCACCAGATAAAACAGACCTAGGACCTCATAGCAACCCTGGAGGAGAGGCATGCAGGAGAGCTGCACAGTCCCCAGCAGGCTATGGCATGGGCAAAAAGTCATGCTTTCTGGAAACCGGTGAGACTTGAGGTTGTTGGTTACAGCATGAAGGCACTTCTAGCTAACATGGTTCACATCTTCATGACTGAAGAATTGCATCTATGAAAGACTTGTTTAAAAAATAACAGGAAACAAGATGATCAGGGGTAAAATAGCCTTTGTGGAACTTTTTCTTTAATCTGAAAAAAAAAATAAAAAGAGGTTCAGTAAAATGAACACTAACGAAAAAAAACCAGTCACTCCCTCTGTGGAATTCAATATTTTTGGTACATTTTTGTCTCTTTTATGTCTGAAACAGAGACAATTATTTATCTTTGTGACTATTTAATCAAATCCACCTCAGTGTAAAATCTGAATGACTCTGTTAATAGCTTAAATCTACTGGTTTCCCTCACAACCTCTTTATTTGAAATATGCATCTTCTCATCAGATCATGGTGCTTCTGGGGGGAAATCTACATTTAGTAATTAATAGGTAATATCTACTGGCACATACTACATGTCATGGACATTTCTAGTATTTTTGCAACAATTCTATGAGGTAGGTACCAACTTTCAGGTGAGGAAACTAAGACAGAAAAAGTTCTGCGTGTCTCCGAAAGTCACCCAGGTCGTGATTTCTTTAGCCAGGATAAGGACCCATTCAGTCTCACTCTAGAATCTTTCTTCTTATTCGAGTCACATCTGTTCTGTGACTTCTTTCCCTCTTCAGTGTGGTATGGTATGCTCATTTTCTCTAGGTTGTCTGTGAAGATCTCATAGTAACTATATTCCTAGAGACAGATTCCAAACCAGGTATATGAATGCAGTTACTTTAATTATCTCTATTTACCTCGCTAAATGGTTCTCAAAATTGGCCCTTATTTTATTACTCTAAGCGCAACATATTTATGAATGCAAGCCAAGTTCTTTTGAGTTATGAATTCTTCAAACTTCTCTTTTTCAAAGGCTTAGCACTCCTAACACTCCTTAATGACTTAAAGGGACATTTTCTTTCTATTTCAAATTTCAAGCCTGCTTACCTTTTCATACATATTCAATATCTAGGTATTACAAGAACAATAGGATTATTTGACGTCCTAATTTCCTCAGGCCTTATTTTAAATGCTTTGTAGCCGAGGGTGATGCCTGCAGTACTGTTCATCCTATTGCTTGTCGCAAGAGCATCCAGGCAGCCCATTTGTCATGAGACCCAGGGCTAAGCCCAAACGAGTACTGGTACTGGAAACCAGACTACACGAACCCTCTAGAAGAGCCACAATGTACTCCTCAACCTAACCTGCCACCCCCAAGCAAATGCATGTGTGTGTGCGCACGTGCACACACACACACACACACACCTGCTGGTAAAATGAAATCATAATGAAGATCCAGGACAGTACTGAAGAAAGAAGGCACTACGGACTGTCCAGTATAAGGCACAACCCCTCAGTCTACTTTTTCTTTGCTACTTGGACTATTATATTTATATATAAACAGATAATACATAAATGATACTGTGTTAATAGAAAAATGCACACCAATATGCATACTTGAGTGTGTGTACAGAATCTCAAAATACATTTTAGGCTAAATTCAGAAACATAGATATCACTTTGCCATGGGGCAAAATTTCAAATAAGGCTAAAACAAAAAACCTGTTCAACCTTTCGACCCCTCATTCACATCCTGGTTATAAAATTACAAGATTAAGAGAGAATTAGGCAACTTAGGGTGAGTGCTCACTTTGGTTGGGTTGGTCTGGTTTGGTTGGAAAGAACCTTCAGCACTGTCTGCCTTCTGCGGCCTTCCATGGAATCATTCACAAGTGGTGTTCTGCCTTCACCACACACTTACAGAAAGAAGTCAGAAAGACTCCTCCAAGATGGAGTCCCAATATGAGACTCTTGTGCACATACTTGACTCTCACCTGGAAAATCTAAAGGCAGAAGAGAAGGGCTTATCAGCTGGTTTGGTAGCAGAATGAAAGAGAATTTGTTACACTCAGGATAAATCTCTGCACTGTCAGAGCAGAGATGCACTTACCCTCTAGGGGAAAAAAAAAAGTAGCAATCCCAGTTGGGTGTGCTAGTGCACATCCCTATCCCAGCATTCTGGGAGACAGCAAAAGCGTTCAAGCCCTGACTGGGCAACTTAATGACTTAGTGACCTCCTGTATCAAAATAAAAAATACAAAGAGCTGGAGGTATAGCTCAGTGTAAAAGTCCTAGGTCCCATCATCAGTACTGAAAAGAAAAAGAAGGAGGAGGAGGAAGAGAAAGAGGATGGGGTCAAGGAGGGGGAAGGGGTAGGAGAAAGGGGAAGGGGAGAGGAGGGGAGGGGAGGGCGAGGGCAAGAGATCACCAGTGTTAAGCAAAAGAACTAACTTCTCCAAAGAACCACAACTTCCCTGTTGGCTCTTTGAAGTATTCTTTAAGTGAAGCTCTTCAGACACTCCTTATCTCCTCCTCCTCCCTGCACTCGTGGAGAGGGGTCGACAGGTTGGGCCAGGCTCACCCTTTATTTTATTCCCCGAGAAAGACTTCTGAAAGGGAAAAGGTATGATGGTTCCTGTTAGGTGTCAGCTTAGCTAGGCTCTGGTGCCCACCTGTTTGGTCAAACAGCCTGGGTACTGCCATGAAGGCATCCTGTGGATGTGGTCAACCTTCATAGTCAGCTGAGTTGTTTTTAAAAGATGATTAACCTCAATGTAAGTGGGTCTCACCCAAGGAGTTGAAAATCTTAAGAGCAAAAGCCAAGTTTCCCCACAGAAGAACGCATTCTGCCTTAAGACTATAAAACAGAAATCCTGCCTGAGTTTCCATGCCAGCCTGATCCACAAATTTCAAATTTGCCAGCCCTTATCATCATGTGAATCAACTCCTTAATATAAACCAACCTCCTAATGATATATAAGTATGACTTATACGAAGGGAAACTATTCATAACTAGTTCCAGCAGCAAGAAAATACGTAGGATCATTCTGAGTAAAACAGGACGTGTGAGCTCCATAATCAGAGGGATTAGAAGAGCTGGTTGAAGAGGAAGGCGAGAGAAGAGGCTGACCACTCCCCCTTTCCTTGATCATGATCTCTGGCCTAGAATAAACCTAAATAGAAGAAAAGAGAATTTATTTTAAAACCTAGTTTGAGGTTTAATGATGAGACCAGACATCTTAGTTACTGTCCTAAGGCAGCACTGCCTGCCTCGAAGTAACTGGTGTCAGGTAACTTTGATGAACACAGGAAAGTCAAAGGGCATGTCTGTGTCTCGTGTGAGACAGAATACTATATAAGCCACACAGAATGGACTTTGAAAGGCAGTGGGAAACAAAACCAAGCTTTTAACTGACTCCCTCCTCAAGGTCTGACTGAGGTACAGCAGCAAACAGTGCCCGCCTCACAGAGGCCCAGCCGTAGGGCCTGTGCAGTGCCTGGGTTCACCACACCTCAGGGGCAGCTCTGCTGGGCTCTATCCGATGAGATGAGCTCCAGCACAGCTCACCATTTTGGCTACTTCCTCTTCTGCTCACACCTCATTTCACATGTTTAACCCACCAGGGCGTATGGCAACTGTGAAAGCTCTGTAATACATTCAACAAATACTTCACACTCTGAGAATATATTGATTGAGCATCTACTCTGTTCCTAGTACTGTTGGATAGAAGTACAAATATAGAATCTCTGGCTTCAGGAAACATATACTCATATGTAAGCTTTGGGATACCAACCTTCTTGTACTGAATTTTAATCCTCTTATGTATCTATTCTGAGTTAGCCTATATTATAAATTCTGAGAGCTCCATATCTGATATCCTCTTTTTCCAAACTTACCTCTGTGAGTTTTGTTCCTGGCTATAAAAATTAGAGGATTAGTTTTGTGGATTGAATGAGCAGCCTAATACAAAGACCACAAACTTTACACTGAAAAGAGTTTTTACTGGAGATTTAGAATGCGTGCAAGCCTAGTTTATTGCTCACAATACTCAGAGACATATACACACATGCATTTATTTTTAGGTTTTTCCAGTTCTATTCATTTGATGTTGAGTTTTTGTCAATTTTTTTAAAGTTGAAAGAGAACCTACGGACTAAAATAAATTGCTCTTCTTGAGTAGCATTGAAATTATCCTTTGGAGAAGGCAAAGAGCCACATGTCCAATCTATACAGTTCTTTGAAAACATTTAATTCTGCAAGAGATAGCTCACAAAATGGTTTCAGATTTTCTTTCAGGAAGTGCGTGTTAAGGGGAAGCCAAGTAGTTAATGTTCTTAAGCACAAGATCCATGCCCCATGGAGAGAAGTAGAGCACTGGACCGTCTCATTCTGAGGCGCAGATGCAGGTGCTGGTCGATAATATAAGGACCGGAAGCAGATAAGGAGGTTCCCAGGGACTCATAACGGATCAGAAGGAGACTCTGCAGCTAAACTGAGCAGAAGGGTCATTGTCCTAAGTGTGTTGAAGGCTCTTAGCACTTACTGACTTATTTTCATGAAACAATGAGCCACACACAAACACCAGCTCCCAGGCCACCTGCCCCTTGCCTTTTCCATTAAGCTGTATTTAGTACTTATTTTAGCCAAAGCCCATTTGATTATCACTTAAGTCTCCTTCTATACCAGTATTTCCAGAACTAAATCAGAACCATCCAAAGAGGCTTACTTCATAAATGAAATGGAAGTGGGAGTGCTATTGTTTATATAAGACCAAATGTTTCTCTGCCTTCCGCCTAGCAGTAGGTTATTGCCCATAAAAAACAAGCAAGTTTCCTGAAATGAATCTCTGAGCATTTCCCACGAAGGCCCGCTACACCTGCCCCATATAAATCAAATTACCTTTAAGGGGCCAGCATGCCTCGAGCAGGCTCCCTTCGCATCTTGCCTATGACCTTATCTCAGGAGATTCAGAGCCTTGATGAGCCTTGCTTCCCCCGGCATCCAGTGAATTCACCTTGTCCCCCGGGATACACGTGGTTTGCGCTCCATGGAGCGTCTTTGGCACCTACCGGCCCACTCCTGTTTTGCACCGCCGGAATCTCCTGAACTTTATCCTAGATGGTACAGATGTAATTAAACCTGAATTTTCCTCTCTCCTTGTGACAACTCCACGGACAATTAATGATGATAAAAGAGCCTGCCAGCTGCTCCTGCCATACCCGTGTGAGCTTCCCGCTCTGGCGAAGACGGAGGGTGGAGGGCAGGTCCCTCCGGCTCCAACTCAATCTGTCTTTTATCTCACACTCACTTCAAAGTAGCACTTACTGCAGGGAAATTTAGATTCCTCTTCTCCCCTCTTAGAAACACCAAGCAGACGATTGAAGGTAATGGAATGTCTGTGAAATAAATAAGAACGCTTCTGGGAAGAGTAATTTAAGCTTTATCACAAGGACATTAGATTCAAGCTGACCGCCAGAGCGGCGGGCTGTGCCGGCCACCCTGACCCCCAAGGAGAAGACAGGCCTGCCCCAGGGGCTCTGCCGCAGGAGTCTCCGGCGCCTCGTGGCTTTCTCCACAGCTACGCTGCTGCACTCAAAACTAACTTGGGTAACACTTGTCCTTTCTCCCTATATTTTAGGCCAAGCCGCAGCTATAGCCTGGTGCAGTGAAATGCCTAGAAGGAGACCTAGGCCTAGAGGCAAAGGCTATAGTAGGAATGAGAGGAGAGAAAACAGTACAAACCAGGAAGAGGAGGTTGTCCCACACTCACCTCCAAGCTGCGTGCTGAGACTGGGAGGCCACAGCCCAGTGACGCTCGTCCGCTGCATTGCTTTCTGTTTTATGGTTGCTGTTTGCAGGACTGGAGAATTCATTGAGATAATTCCCACAAGAAAAAATGCAAATGACTCATAAACATAGGAAATAAGTGTTCAACATCATTTGTAATCAAAGAAATGCAAATATAAAGCGAGAATGCATTTTCACCTATCAAATTAATGGGGATTAAAAGGAATGCTAATGTTCAACGGGGTGGTGAGATGGTGCGTCTCTGTAGGCGTAATTGGTACAATCGTTCTCTTGGCAGTAGAAAGCAAATATCTCAAAACCACACACATTTCTTGATCCACTAATTCTCTCCTAAGGATCTACCCAAAGGACATTAAGTGACAGTTCAAGCAAGACGGTTTCATTGGGTGGCATTTACACCTAGGAAAACTACAAGAATAAAATATGGCTTTGATAAATTGTATAATCTAATCATAAAATATATAAATAAATGAAAAAAATAGATTTCAACATTTTCTCACAAATTAATGTTCTGCAGTGAATTTATATATTTTAAAATCATTGCTAGTTATGATATCATACTTATAAAATGATCCAAATTTTTTTAATTAGGAGAGAGATACACCAAAATATCCATAGATTACTTCTACATAGGTGATTTCAGCGGATTTGTTTTTCATACTTTCCAAAATTCTCCACAATGAACATACGGTAATTGGAAAATATAAACAGCAGTGTTTTTAAACGTGTCAATAAAAGATTAAAATTAAATTAGCCAGGATTGGCTTTATAACAAACAAACTCCAAATCCTGGTGGCTTAAAAATTAAAGATTTTTTCTGTTTTTATTTTTAAAAGAATTAAAGGAAACAATAAAAATGATACAGAATTTCAAAACAAGATGATAGGAAATTAACAATGGTTGTTATATTGCATATTGTTACGCTCAAAGTAGTTGTTCAGATTACCAAATACAGGCATGCAAACTTGATCAAACAGTTAGGCATTCACTGTTCTAAAGGTTTATTTCTTACCCATGTTTTATGTCCACTGCAAGTCAGTGAGGGACTTAACCCCACGTCACCTCCCTCAGGAACGAAAGCTAAGGGAGGCGCCATCATGGGAAGCACCACTGGCCCACAAGGCAGGGAGAGGAAATGTGGGCATCGTACACTGTCTCTAAATGCTCCTCACTCAGAGTGGATGCCTGGCCCTTACGCTGCCATTTCACCATCACAATCCCCTGTGCTGCCACACCTTTCACTGAGCTTACTCTGATAAGTTCCATTTTAATGTAACTACAAATAACAAAAATAGAGGACAGTGTTGTCTGCGCATTAAATCAATTCATATTTCTCTTTGACAACACATTTAAAAATAAAAGTTAATTACATTGTTAGTTCATAACTTGCATTGATAGGTCTCTCCAAGAGATGCAGTTAATTGTAGAAAATCCCACCCTCAAACCAGATCTCTTGGGTTATCATTGAATCATTCTTTACCACCTGCTGCATCTAACTTGTCACCAAATCTTGTAGATTCTAAATTTCCTAAGTGCCCACTTGATCTTTTCTCTCCACCCTCAGTTACCTTCAGGGCTTCATCATCTTCCAGCTAAGTTATGGCGATCACCCATTCTCTTGTCCTGTCTTCAGACTTCCTTCTCTGAACCATTCTACACCCTGACACCAAAACATGCAATCCTTCCTTAAAATCCCACCTTTTAAGACCTTTTACTACGTGAAGAAGTTTAAACAGAGAACAGAAAGTTCTCTCCCTGTGGCCCTAGGCCATAGACTAGCTAGGCCTTCTACAAAATATGTTCAGTGGAAAAGTTATATGGAGGGGACAGTAAATTGGGAAAAGTCACCTTAAACCGTTTCTTTCCCCCAGGGATTGTCAGCATTGACAATTCAAGTGAAGCAATTAAATAAATCTTAGGACTTAGTTCCCCTTCCTTCTCTCCCTTGACTTTATTCCTACCTGAGCAACCACACGTAACTCCCCCACTGCCTCTCTACGTCCTCTGCCTCTCTCCCTGGACAGGGAGCCTCTGGCCTCCACGCTGTGCCTCTACACGAGAGGCACTCCCCACTCCCACTCTCTGGGCTGCTCTTTAGCCAAAGATCACCTATTTCACTTTTGCTCTTTCAGGAATTTACTCAAAGGCTTTTGATGAGAACTTCCTTAACCTCCCACCCCAAAGCCCACATCGCCTTCCTTAACACTTCCAACAGGCTTTTCCACTTAATTTTTCCCTGTAGCACTTCATGTTAAATAGTAAATCATACTTCCCAAAACTGTTCTAGTACAGATTCCTTTTCCGTGGGGAACTCCACAGAACTGGTTCTTTTTTTTTTTTTTCCTTTGGTACTGGGAATTGAACTCATGACCTTGCACTTTCCAGGCAAGTACTTGCGCCACTGAGCTATATCCCCCAGCCCAAAGAATTCATAAATATCCCTGCTTTTCTTTTTTCAGTACTGGGGATAGAACTCAGGACCTTGCACTTGCCAGGCAGGTGCTTATTCCACTGAGCTACATCCCCACCCCTCTGGTTCTGACCAAGCACCCTCACCCTTGCTGCTCACCTTGCCGGCTAAAGAGGCCCTGACTCTGCCTGCATGGCCCCTTCCCTCTTCTTTGACAGTTCTTAAGAGCCACTAACAGACTGTGGAGTCTGGCCCTAACTTTCCCTGGTAGACATTTACATATAAAAGATGAAAAATATTTCATTATACCTTCCTTGGAATTTTTCATGAAATGCCCTTCATTTATTTAAAAAAATCACTCACTAAATGTTAGCTATATCCCAAGTGGTCTATTAGGCTGATAGGTCAAAAGGACTAATAGAACACAGGATTTGACCTCTGGGAAGACAGATGTAGAATCAGATAGTTAGAGAATTTTAAGTAGTGGGACAGAAATATGACTGAGTAGATAAGCAGAATGTTTCACAGTCTAAAAAAGGTCAAAAAATGTTTTCCAAAGTGTTGGCCTTTGAGGCAAGCCTGGAAGGTTAAGTATAAACTTCAGGTTAAAATCAGGCTTATAAGGACCTTCCCAGGCCAAAGAGAAGGCAGTGCAGAGGTGTGGCACTCTGAGAAGAAACTGGTAGCAACTTGGATCCGTTGGAGGGAGGGAAGTCTTGGGAGAGGTGGCCAGGGGCAGACTGCATCGAGTAGGATCTTGTAAAGCCTGTTACCAGGCTTGCCACAGTGGTGGCTCATGCTCTTCTTTGTTCAGACCCTCAGTAGAGGAGTGCGCTTCTCAAGAGGGATCCCAATGGAAAAAGAACTCTAGGTAGGCATGAGATTGGCTGGCTGGTACACAAGGGGTGATCAAAACATATGGTTAATGTTTAAATATTTTAAGATTTGTTACAGTAAAAGTCACATGGCCACTAAATAGCCCTAAAAATATTTCCTCTTACTTCAAATACACTTCTCCTATCGTTTTTACTCATTTCAGAAGCTTCTGGAAATCTTACGTCAAGTGCATCTACCTGAAATGTAATCAAAAATACATGGTGAGCTGCTGCGGAGCGCCATCCGACAGCAAGATAGCCTTTAAAAAGCATTACTATGTCTCCTAACCCACCTGATTTGCCAAATCTGGTACCATGAAACAGCTGGCTCTTCCCCACAGCTGAAATGAGCATGAAAGGTAAATGCTTTGAACTGAGTTTTGATACTGAGACAGCCACAAGAGCACAACTGAAGACACTCACGAAAGAGGACTTCCAGAACTGCTTCAGAAAGTACCAGGAATGATGGGGTGTGTTCAAAGCAAGGAAAAATAAAAGCAATGTGTCTCTTACTGTGACCCATTTTTTTTCAATTTAAGTATTAACCCTATTTTTAATCACACTTTAGAAATGAGTCCCTTAATCTAATATCCTGTCATCGATTATTGCTTAGCATTAAGTGATATAATACAATAGTAGAACCATGTTAGCCCTCCTGCACATATGTATATTCATATATATTCCTCTATACATACATACATACATTTTTGTCTTTTATAGTGTATATCTGTATGTGTTAGCCTGAACACACACTTCGAAGATATCAATATGTAAAGCAGCAACAAGCGGTGTTTTTTTTCTGTTGTTGTTGTTGTTGATGTTGTTGCTGTTGTTGATGTATGCCTGTTTTCTTTCTTGTCTTTGGATTTTTGGTTCTTGTGTGTTTTTTTTTTTTTCTGTT
>PVLD010016713.1:0-44103 GCA_004027595.1 Dinomys branickii | reverse complement strand
GCTTACCTTGTTACGACTTATCTCCTCTTGCGTGGAGTCTTAGTTGTGTTTAGGGTATAAGACGGAGAGCTTGAGGAGGGTGACGGGTGGTGTGTACGTGCTTCATGGCCTAGTTCAATTAAGCTCTCTATTCTTAATTTACTACTAAATCCTCCTTAAATCTTTAGGTTTCATGAAGATAACTGTATGGTTTAAGTTCTTATCAAGAAAATGTAGCTCATTTCTTCCCATTTCATGGGCTACACCTTGACCTAACGTTTTTACAGGGGCTATTGTGCTTACTTTTTTTCCATACTGGGGTTAGCTGAAGATGGCGGTGTATAGGCTGGATTAGCAAGAAATGGTGAGGTTGATTGGGGTTCATCAATTATAGAACAGGTTCCTCTAGGTGGGTATAAAGCACCGCCAAGTCCTTTGAGTTTTAAGCTGTTGCTAGTAGTTCTCTGGCGAAAATTTTTGTTGTGAAGTTTTTATGTTTTCGGCTAGACATAGTGGGGTATCTAATCCCAGTTTGGGCTCTAGCTTTCGTGTGTCAGACAAGTTAAGATTATTTTCGTTCATTGGGTTTTGATTTATTTAGAGTTTTTTACAACTTAAATAGAATTTAATCTTACTATTTTTTATTCTTTAACACTCCTTACTCCGTAGGCTTATTAATTTGGGTTAATCGTATGACCGCGGTGGCTGGCACGAGATTTACCAACGCTCTGTATGCATAACTTAGTCAAACTTTCGTTTATTGCTTAAGTTTTATTACTGCTGTATCCCATGGGGGTGTGGTTTTACAAGGTGTTTAAGGCTACTTTTGAGTGTGGTTTCACTTATGATGATGGTTCCTAGTTCCATCCATTTTCCTAAAAATTACATGATTTTATTTCTCTTTATGGCTAAGTAATTCCATTGTGTACATATACCACATTTTCAACAGTTTTAAACTATTGCTCTTTCATGTTGCTTTTTTTTTTTTTTTTTTGAGACAGGGTTGCACTGTGTAACTCAGGCTAGTCTTGAACTCACTTTGTAGCACTGGCTGGCCTCAAACTTGTGACAATCATCCTGCCTCAGCCTCCCCAAGTGCTGGGATTACAGGCATGTGCCACCACTCTTAGCCATGTTGCTTTTAAAAATTTCTACATATGTAAGAAAGGAAGTGAAGAATAACCTGTAAAGACAGGTACATGAGGTATTTTTTTAAGTTATAAAATCCTCTTTTGGATAGTTTCTGGATAGACTTTTCTTGGAACTTCTGTTAATAGGTAACTATTGATATATGACTACTTAGTTTTAGAATAGAAAGAATTCCTTTCTACTCCAATTTGGTATGAGAAATCATTTCTAATTCATAAGAAGAAATTAGCAAACTGGCTCACAGGTCTAAGCTGGCCCACTGTCAGTTTTAGTACATAAAAGTTTTACTGGGATATAGCCATGCCACTCAATTTACATATTATCTGTGGCTTCTTTCATACCACCATAACAGAACTGAATAGTTATAACAGAAACAGTATAGTAAAATATATATATATATATATATTTATTATCTGTCCCAGAAAAAAAGTGCTGACCTTGGAACATGCATTTTAAGATATATTTGATGATTCCATAAAATATAGTAAATACAGGAAATAAGGAAAATATTCTTAATAATGTATTGCTATCCTGCCAATCCCACATAGCACACTAACAAGCTTCTTTAAGTAATACAAATATGTAGTCTTAAAATCTGAAGAAGGTTAGGAATGTGGCTCAGAGGTAGAGTGTTTGCCTTGCACATATCAAGCCCTAGGTTCAGTCCCAAAACTGCATCAATTTCTTAAAAAACAACAAAAAACTTGTATAAAAGTCTTAATTTTGGATAGTTTTAATTCTAGATACTTTTTTGTTACTTTGTACTCTAAATGACCTCTTCTTTGTGTGTTGGTGTTACATAGAAACAGTGATATTTTAAGATACTGATAGCAGAGGTCTAGCACCCTGCTGATTTTGTTCATATTTTCTACATTTAGAATTATATCTGGGCTGAGGACATAGTATAGTTTAGTGGCATAAGCACTTGCCTGGCAAGCCTGAGGTCATGAGTTTGATTCCTGGTACCAAAAAAAAAAAAAACAACAAAGAATTATATCTGTTCTTTATTGTCAGCCCTCAAATATGTTGCTTCTTTTTCTTGTCTTGCTAGCCTGGCTAGAAATCCCATTAAAATGCTGAAGTCATGTAGTGATAGTGGCCACAACATCTGTCTTTATATCTCGCTCTTTTTTTCTTGTATTAGCTACATCCCCTGCCTCCCTTCCTTTTCATTTGTTGTTGTTTTGAGACAGGGTCTCGCTAAATCTTTAAGTTCCCTGGGCCAGGGTCAAATTTTCGGTCCTCCTGCCTCAGCCTCTTAAGAGTACTGGTGGGATTACAGGCGTGACCCATCGCACCCAGCTTTGTGGTTCTTCATTTTTAAAGAGACTGCTTCTAGCATTTTACAAGGAAAAATAGTATGTGGCTTTGACAAATATTCTCTATCATTTTAAAGATGTCTCTTTTTAATCTTTATTAATATTTCCATTTCCTTTTCCTTTTTTATAGTCTTGAATTATTCTATATTTTTTTTTACTATCTCTGCAAGGAACAGACATTTATTTCCTAAGAGCCACTTATAATTTAATAATCACTAGAAAATCATGAGGAGAAGCATGTGACAAAAGAATTGGAAAATACTGTAAAATTACTTTTCACAGAGATTGCATATTATTAGATTTTCAAAAGCTTTTAATCATGAGAAGTTGTGAGCTTCACAGTTGCAAGTACGTATTCATTGTTCTCATAACTAGTAAACTAAGCTTTTATTTTTCCCAAAGACCCTTAACTCTTTATTCCTTTGTGAAATAACTCTTCATACACTTTAATTAATTAGTTGTGGACATGGTATTTTTAATTTTAGATTTGTAAGAATACTAACCTTTTATTTGAATCGCTAAAACTATCTTTAAAGTTTTTCTTTTAATTTTAAGAATTTTTTAACCCTCAGAAGTTAAATCTTTTTATAGTAGATAGCAATCAAACCTATATGACCTCTACTGTTCTGACACTGATTTCTGTTTGAAATCAGAAAGTTTAAACACAGCTAATAATTTCATATTTTTATACAGAATAGGGAGGAAGGAAAGAAGAAAGTAACGGACACAGTGCTAAATACTATGTATACATTATCTCTTCAATGAGGTGCCCATAAGGTGATTAAGAAACCGTCTTACAACGCAAACTAGGTCTGAGTTTGAATTGTGTCATCTCTTTAGCTTTAAGACCATAAGTAAACATGAGTAATATGTCAAAGTATCAGATTCTTTAACATGGTTCTCAAGTTTTTTATTAATATATGTTCATAATACATAATACTGTAGATACATTCATCTTAGGGAATTTGTACATACACATATCCCTTCTTAAATTTGTATGCAAAATATTTATATATAAATAAAAATTTAGGAAATTATAGTTACTTGTGAAATACAAATTAAGTTTATTTGTTTTCTCCTTTTGAGACTAAAGTTACTTCCGAATTTCTCTAAATAGTCATTATAAATTAATTAAAAATCAATTTAAAATTTTAAGGCTGAAAGTAAACATTGCTAAAAATTTTACCTCTTTCAACTTTTTATTTATGAAGAGATATGAGACTGCATTTTATTGTACAAAATATCAAATTTCCTGGGAAATTAGCACTATTGGCAAACATTCAAGATTTTACTAATAAAGGTCATTCTCACATCCCCCCTTTTAAATGTCTTTAAATATAATTACAACTGGTAAAGTAACATCCCACCAAAACAAAATGCTGTAACTATCAAAGTATATAGTTTACAATTTCTCCTGCTTTGCCCCTTTTCTAGTAAGTTAGTCACGTTATGTAAGAAAGTACCTTATTCTGTAGAGTACATTATGCTTGGATGACTCATCTATATGGAAGACATGATTGGGTGGATACCACATCCTTTCTGTTTCACTCATTAGAGCAAACATATTATGATACACAGGTGTGATACCTACAAAGAAAGCAGAAAAAGAAATTATTCTAACAGTTAATTGAATATTTATGTAATATCTATAATTTGTAATTAACTGAAGTTAAATATGGAAAAAAATGCAGTAGCAACAAACGTCTTTTGGTACAACACCATCTAAAACTGAGTTTTTAACCAAATACTTTTTTCTCTATGTTTTAAAGCATGGTGGGGGATCCTTTCATGTAGATTTAAAACAAAAAATATTGATCCAGTATTTTAATTGTTCTCTGCAGAAAGGTAGATTCAAACTTTTAAGTTTCTCTTAACTGAAGATTTACAAGTTCTAGTGTATGGGTGTGTGTGTGTGTGTGTGTGTGTGTGTGTGTGTGTCTGTATGCACATATGCACGTGTGTGCTTATGTGTGTATAATATGAGGTTATAAAATTATTAAAATATTTACAAGTCATTGGATATTTTTAAAGAACAATGAAACAGTTTCATTCTAAAGTAAAAAAATTTACATAATACACTAGAATTGTATCTTTTGCACTGCTTAAACTTACAATGAAAAAAATTTTAAATATCAAAATGTGCAAGGGTATGATGTTTTCCAGATATTTCAGGAAGCACATAAACCAAAGGCTGAAGGACACTGAACAAAACATTCACATACACACATACGTGTACACAAATGCACATAATAATCTTCCAGAATACAAAATGTTTTTAAAATGCCAAAATATAATCATACATGGCATATTTTCTAGCCACACTTCAATTAAATCAGAGATGAATATGTAAAAAATTAATCCTCTATATTTGAAACATAAACTTCATAAAAATATTTTATTCTAATAATTTTCATACTTTTCCATTATATATAGAAATGACAAAAACTTCATACTGAAAACATAGATTTAAATTGAATTTAAACTGTTAATAACTGTCTATATGTAATAATTTCAGCAAGTTATACATAAAAACATTTTCCTTACATTCATTCTTTTACTTATAAATAGTTCTAAATATTTCACAATATCAAGGAAAAAATGTAACAAAAACTAATGCACATTTACAATGAATGATTCTCAAATATCAAGTATTAAAAATTGTAGAATACAACTAAAGTGATACTTGAAGGGGAAACTACAGTATACTCTGCTTATATTAGAAAATAAAATTATCTCAGTATCTAACTCAATACATTAGAAAATAGTAATCCCAAAGAAAGTTGAAAGAGGATAAAATAAACAGAAGAAAGAATAAAAGTTGAAAGAGGATATAATAAACAGAAGTTAAAGAGAGGATAAAGATTCAATACAGAGAATCAACAAAAGACTATTCTTTGCTATGAGGAACACAATAAGCAAGCCTTTGTCAAGTCTGAAAAGAGACACAAATACTATAATGGGGCAGTCAGTAGGGGACTGAACCAAGGACCTGTACCCTGAGCTACATCACCAGCCCTTTTCAATCTTTTTATTTTGAAACAAAATCTTGCGAAATTGCCCAGTCTAGGCTTAAACTGATGGTTCTCCTGCCTCTGCCTACCAAACTGTGGAATTACAGGTGTGTATTACTATAGCTGGCTACCCTATGAATTTTTTGAAAGCATAGTTACGAGATTTTATTTTTATTTTAAGAATAAAAACATATTAACAAGAAGGCATCCATTTACAAAACAGCACAAGAACAATACAAGCCATATTGAATTACAAGACCCAACCAAGAAAGAGAACTACAGACCAATCTCCCTAACGAACATAGATGCAAAGATAATCAATAAGATACTAGCAAATAGAATGCAGCAAATCATAAAGAAAATAATACACCATGACCCCATTGGATTCATTCCAGGAATGCAGAGATGGTTCAATATTTGCAAATCAATTAATGTTATACACCATATCAAAAGACCCAGAGACAAAAACCACATGATCACCACAACAGATGCAGAAAAGCTTTCGACAAAGTCAAACATGCACTCATGATAAAAACCCTACAGAAAATAGAAATAGTTATGAGATTTTAAAGGCAAGAAGAGTGCTAAAACAACACAATGCCAGTAATTTTGAAAACAGGCAGATGAATAATTTTCAGAAAAATATAGCTTTAAAAGTTTCAAGAATAAAAAAAAAATTAATGGAACTATAATCATTAGATACAGAATATATTCACTCAAAACTGGAGAAAAAAGGAAAAGGAGGGGGGAAAAGGAAGCACGAGAAAAAGGAAGGGTTTTATTTAAACTCTTTCAGGTTCTTGCACTAGGGAGACAATACGATGTTTACACATGTGGGTCTGATTTATTTCACTCATGAGTATGGTCTCCAGTTGCATCCATTTATCCATAAAAGCTACCCAAAATGTACAATAAATATTGTGAAAGGGAAAGAAATTGCTCAAAGGAAGGAACAACTGGTATGAGGGAAAGACGAAAAAGAAAGAAGAGGGAAAATATATATAAATATGGATAGCCCAGATAACTGTACTGCTGATGTCTAATGGTTTATTAAAAGGAACAATTAATGCCCAAATTTTTTGACCAATTTTACATGCTTATATCTGGAATCTGAACAACTAATTTGAAGACAACAATAAGTAATATAATAACCATTGGTGAATTCCTGCTGTCTTGTCTAGTGAAGCTCTGTATCATTTCTAATAGTTTTTTAAATTACTTTTTATTCTCTTTAATGGCTTGATCAATCTTGCATTATTATATCTGGTAATCTAAGCCATCTCATTGAAGATAACAAGATATAATGTAATGATTATTGTTAATTCCTATTGTTTTGTTTTGAAACCTTGTATCGTTTTTACTATTTTTGCTTTGTTTTATTTTTGTCTATGTTGTTGTTATTTTATTATTGTTTTTTACAATTTTCTTTACAATAAAAATTTAAAAAAGAAAGGAAAAACTAGCAGGTCCAGATGGGATTTGCATGACTTCAACCAAAGATGAAAGGGAATTGCATTGTAAGTACACGTCTTGGGCTGAGGATATAGCTCAATGGCACAAGCACCTGCCTGGCAAGCACAAGGTCCTGAGTTCGATTCCCAGTACCAAACAAAAAAAAAATTAATAACTTAAGTACATGTCTTTGTTACTTTCCTATTACTGAGACACAATACTCAATTCATTACCCACAACCTAAGGGAGGAAAAGTTTATTTTATATAAAACAATTTATAGTTTTCAGTGCAGTCAGCTGACTCGAAGGTAGGAGGGCCACATCCCCTCGGCCCATCTCCTCCCTCCAAGCTTCACTTCCCAACATCACAGTTTGGAATAATGACTATTACACACCCATGATCTAATCACCTCTACAAAGCCCTACCTATGAGAGTGGATGACGCTTTGGGGAACACCTAAACATAAACTGTAACATTCTGCCCTGGGCCCCCAAAAGACTTATGTACATCCTTTTATGCAAAATGCATTGTTTTATTTCATCTTCAAGAGTTATCAAAGTCCTAACAGTTTCAAAACTGCTGAAAAGCTCAAGTATAGCCAGGTGTGCTAGTGCACACCTGTAATCTCAGCACTCAGAAGGTTGAGGCAAGAGGATCACCTGAGTTTGAGGCCACCCTGGGCTACATACATAGTGAGTTCAAGGCCAGCCTGAACTACATAGCTAGAATCGATCTCAAAAAAAAAAAAAGGAGAAATTACAAATTTCCTCTGAGATTTAAGGCAAACTCTTAGCTGTGAGCTCCTGTAAAAACCAAAAGAAAATTAAACACTGCCAATATACAAAGAGCAAGGTAAACATTTCCAAAAGGGAGAAATAGGGGATAGAAAGACATGGGACCAAAGCAAGATTGGAATCCAGTAGAGAAAACATTAAATCTTACAGTTCCATGTCTAGCAACTGGAGCAAGTTGTGATGCAACGTGAACTCCAAAGGGTTTGGAGCCCTCACCTCCATAGCACTGCTTGTGCTTACAGCCCGCATCGCTTCTTTCTTTGCTCACTTCTTGCAGCTTTCCTCATCAGATGTTCCATTTTTCTGACTTTTCCAAAACCTTGGTGTCTCCGCTGCAGCTGAGGCTCCACTCTTATGGCCTCACACACTGCCCTCTCAGGGGCACACTGCCTGGGTCCCCAGGCCTTCTGATTCGGGGGGTCTTCCTGACCTCACAACTCTTGCCATTTTGCATGCACATAAAACCAGCACCACATGGATGATGCCAAGGTCTGCTGCCTGCTGAAGCAGCGGCCAGGCTTTCTTCTATCATGGCTGCAGGGGCCTCTGAGTACTGAAATGGCTGAGAACTATGAACTGAATCCCAAGAAACAAATCCTCTAGGAATCTGCCATTCTTCAGCACAGTGCCCTGGGCTCTCCTCTCAAAGCAGACCTTCACTTTCGTGATTCTGAGTCTGTGAAGGGTGGAGCTATTTTTTCTATTCCACAGTACTTGGCTTCTTTTTGGTACTTAGCTGTTCTTTTCAGCAGCCAAGCTCTCCTCTGCTCCATTTCTGCAGGCCCTAATTTCACTTTCCTATCGTGTCAAATTCAAAACTTTTTAATCATTCTGCCAGGCCATTTGCTCTTGATTTTCAATGTAGAGCTGGCTAAAAGCCCCCAATAGTACCCAAGCCATAGCCTGAATGTTTGGCTGCCTTGAAATTCCCCATGTTTAATTAGTGGGCCACCCTTAATCTTTCTCCCACAAAGCCTCCAGATATGAGCAGAATGCAGACAAATCTTCTGTCATGGCATAACACACATGGCTCGGACTGCCATTAGCAATGGAGCTTTTCTTTCCAACTGAAACCTCTTGAGCCTGATTTTTACCAGCTGCATTTCTGTCAACATTTTGTTCTGAGATCCAAACCAGAATCTCACATTAGGCTCTCCTCACAGCATTCTAAGGTTCTTTCTCCAGTCAGCATCTCCAAATCTTTCCTGATTTCTCCCTTGAGCCAATTTCAAAGATTTGTGAACCTATAATCAGGTAGTCACAACAAAAACTTCAACCTTAGTATTAAAGTTTTAGTTACTTTCTTGTTCCTGAGACACAATACTTAACACACACAACTTAAAGGAGGAAAGGTTTGTCATGGCTCACACAAGAAACAGTGAAACTGATCCATTCATTTTGTGAGATCATGATTATCAAAACTAGTTAGAGACACCATAAAAGGTTAATCCTGTTTATCAAAATAGATAAAGAATCCTAACCTAAGTAATAGAAATTTGAATGCACTAATGTTTCTCTTAAAAACAATGACAAAGTTCATTTATTTATACCAAGACTGCAGAGATAACTAATTTAGAAAAACCTATTAATATAATTATTCATGATAATATATTAAGGAAATATCTGAACTAAAATGGCAAAATAATAAACGTGAAAAGTTGAGCTTTCAGTACACTGGTATGTATTTTATTTTTAAATAAAATATTACTTGAAACATTTTATAATTAAAAACTAGGATTAGAGAGTAAAAATGGCCAAAGTGAAAATAAGTTATTGATAGTAAAACAAATCCACATTTCTAATGACCATCCAAAAAGATAATAACAGAAGGAAATGCAAATGAAAACCATGTGGTAATACTTTATACCCATTCACCTAGCAAAAGTAGTAAGTGGAATCATATCTACTAGTGAACTGTGTGGAAATATCACTATGTTACAGTATTGCTAGAAATACAAAGTGTTTGACTTCTGAGAAAGAAATATAATTTTGAGAAATCATTGTCTATTAAAATTTAAAATACACTTTTAACTCAGAAATTTTTCAATATGTACTCCTCAAGGGGCACTCCTGTGGTAAGAAAATAGAAACAAAACAAAATATAAATTTAAGAGCAGAAGATAAAAAAGTTGATAGTATAATCTATTCTTTGAATGATTTTAAATTTCAACACAAACAATAACTTAGAGCAAACATAGTTGGTTTCAACAAATTTTTCATAATATGTTTTTTTCATAAGAAAACATAGCTATACACTAGAATACAGTTTTACTTTGTAATGTAATGACCTTAAAATCCTACAGGAGGGGTGGAAGGACAGAACTGTCTATCCAAAACTACAATAACTACATGGTAATGGGTAAAAATTATAACCAATCATAAGAGATTACTGCCCTATTTACCAGGACAGGACTAAGGTAAAAGAAGGTAAAATTACACTGGAGAAGAAACTTCATTTTTAAAAAAGGATTCATTAAAATATAAATGACAAAACCTCAAGTAAAAAATGAAAGGAGAATGGAAAAAATAACAAGTAGGAAAATCATTATCAAGATGAGAAGGGTTTACTCTACAAATCACCTTCAAAATATAAAGAATAATGATTTATATAAGCTTTTAATAAACAAAGAAATAATGGCAATTATTTTGTCAACTAATTTGACAAAATTCTATTTCATCTGAATACTACTTTTACTAGGCTAATTCTATATTGAAAAAATTTTTTAAAGTTAGAAATCTGAAAGTTATCATCGATCAATTAAGTACTCAGCATTAGAATCTCACATCTCTATGCCTTACACATTCTACTTTTGTAATCTGAACAATACTACTTCTCTACCAATAAAATGTTTTGCCTACTTACTGTTCTAGGTAAACAAGGCACACTGTAGGAGATGGAACTTCTCAAAAAGGCACCATAAAAGATCTGACATAAACTGTTAGAAAAACACTAGATACATCAGGTGTGTTGGTATATGCCTGAAAACCTAGCACTCAGGAGGCTGAGGCAGGAAGATCTCTGCAAGTTTGAGGCCAGCCTGGGCTATACAGTGAGTTCAAAACCAGCCTGAATTACATAGTAATTACCTTGTTTAAAATAAACAACACTAAAGAACTTTAATTTAAAAATTAGCATGCAGTATAAGTATGATAATTTAAACAAAATTTTAATCATTAATCCTAGCATATAATTCCAGGGATTTTGTGGGGAACAAGAGAATGTTATGAATTTTCAAACAAAAGAGAACATACACAAAACATGAAAAGTGAATTCATATTTGTATATTAGGGCTTATTAGATGATGAATAATGGTTTCTTAATATAAGTAAAGCTGAACTCTAATTATAGGTATCAAAATTTTTAAATGAATATATATACATATAACCTTGCATGAAGGCATCAAAAAAGGGGACATACGCCAAAAGAAAAAATATGTAGATCAGTCCTGCAAATAAGTAACCAAAAATAGCACCTGTAAGTCATGTTTAGTCACTGATTTCTTATTCCAAAATTGCAGTTATTTATTACACTCCTTCCATTTTTTTTTAGTAGTGAACATTAATTGCACAGTCCTAGAACTAGAGAAAAGGTAGTGCGAGTGTACCTGAGATATACTTTCTAACGAAAAGACAGTCTCAAAGAAACCTCAGGTCATTTTAAACTCCTTTCCTTCCTGAAATACTAAATCCAAATTCTTTTCATGCTTATCTATTAATATCACTTCAGAGTGAGTCTTTCTGTCCTAAGTCATTACCAGGACTGCCACTCAGCTTCATATTCTACAGCAAGACTAATCATCACTAATCTTTTACTAATGTAAAAGAGTCCTTATTTGTAATAGGCATAAGGCAGATATTGAAATACAAAACTGAAAAAGAATGCCTAAATTTAAGTATCTTACAGTTAATGAGATGAAGAAGACAAGGGAAAATTACAATTCAAAACAGTACAATGACAAGCAAGACCACAGGAAAACTGAGAAGTATAGAAGAGAAATAATAGAAGTGTCAAGAGAGACAGTAAAGTAAAAACTTCAACAAAAGATTCTGAAAAAGTAATACATTAAGCAGAATGCACCTCAGGATTTAGGTACTCTAGGTAATTTCAGGCAAATGTCATAAAATGTACACAGATATGGGGATGGGAGTGTGCATTTACTGCAAATGCTTCTGGAGCTAAAATATACAGAATAGTTCTACAACACATAGTGGTTACAGATGAAATACACGTAAAAATCCAGCTGGACCAAGACAGGTTGGGTTTAAGCCTATTGTTCTAGCATAATTACTAAAAGTATACTTTTTCATGCTGAGTCAAGAAAACTACTTACAAATAGTAAACAACTTAAAAATAGTAAGTTGAATCTGATGTGTAGCTCAGGGGTAGAACATGTTCCTAGCACATATGATGCCCTAGGTTCGGATTCTAGCATCACAAAAACAAAGCAAAATAAAATGGCAGGGAAGTTTTGCAGCATTTTTACTTTACCTTGTCCCACCAATTTTCTATACAAATGGTCTTTGCAGAGTAGAACTCTGCTCCCTGGCTCTGAAATGATGATGACCTGGTCTTTGCCTCTGTGAAATGTTAGTTTCCCTCAACTTGAAGGGACCAACAAAGGAACTGATGTGAGAGGCTAACCCACATTCACCCAATTCAAAAATTTCTCAAAGCAGAAAAGCAAGCTGGGCATGGTGGCACATGCCTGTAATCCTAACACTTGGGAGGCTGAGGCAGGAGGATCGTTGCAAGTTCGAGACCAGTCTGGGCTACAAACTGAGCTCAAGGCCAGCCTGAACTGCATAGAGAGACCCTGACTCAAAAAGACCAAAACAAAGTTTATAAAAAATCATCAAAAACGTCAATCCTTTAAGAATAATAATTATAAACATATTAGCCTAGCAAATTAACAAATGTAATAAACTAGCCTCCAAACCTAAAGACTTATAACTGAAAGGAGAAATAAACAATTCTACAATAAATAGTTGGAAAATTTAATACCTTACTTTCAACAATGGGCAGAAAATATACATAGAAGAACAATAAGGGCACAGAGGAGTTAAACTACACCATAAATCAACTAGACCTAAAAAACACATAAAGAACACTCAAAACAGCAAAACACACATTTTATTCAAGTGCATATGGAATATTCTCTAGGAATAGCCATGTTAGGTCACAAAATGAATCACAATAAATGTATAAAGTTTGAAATTATCCAAAGTTATTTTCTCAGGCCACAATAAATAAAACTAAAAATAAATAAGAAAAGAAAAAACTAGAAACTTCACAAACATATGAAAATTAAACATCTTATTGTGAAACAACCAGTGTGTCAAAAAAGAAATTACAAGGGAAATTAGAAAACACACTGAGACAAATGCATGGTATGCACAGCACTTGTTGGGATGCAGAGAAATCAACAGAAGAAAAGTTATGTTTATAAACAGCTACATAAAAATGATAATCTCAAGTCAGTAACCTACCTAACCTTAAAAAACTAGAAAACTAAACCCAAAGCCAACAGAAAGAAGGAGATAATAAAAACTAGAGCATAAACAAAGGAATAGAGTTTTTAAAAAAAATGAAACCAAAAGTTGGTTGCATGAAAAGATCAAGAAAACTGACAAATTTTTAGCTAGACTGAAATAAAAGAATATTTAAACTACCAAATGAATGAAGGACACTACTACTGATATTACACTAATAAAAAGGAGTGTAGAAAATACCACCAGAAATTATTCCCACTAGACAACCTAGATAAAACGAACATTCCTAGAAAGACTACTAAAAAACTGACTCAAGAAGAAACAGAAAATTTAAGCCAACCAACAAGAAATAAAAAGATTAACTCTGTTAAAAAAAAAAAAGAAAACTTCCCGAGGAGGAAACACCTAGGACCAGATGGCTTCACTGGTGATTTCTATCAGTCATTTAAAGAAACTACAATAATTTGCTTCACAGTCTTCCAAAAAATACAAGAGGGAACATTTCCTTAATTATTCCATAAGATCAATATTACTTTATTGCCAAAGCCACACAAGAACATCAGGAGAAAAAGTATAAACCAATATCCTTAATGAATACAAATACAAGTTCCCTCAACAAAATAGTAGCAAACTACTTCCAGCAACATATGGAAAGGATTATACAGACACGGCCCAGCAGAATTTATGCCAGGAACACAACAGTGAGTCAACATATATAGATTATATAAGAAAGACTTCTGGGACGACGGTGGAGTAATAACCATCAGAGAAAGAGCCTCTCTCAGATGTTCTGTTCAGACCCTGGAATATAGCAACACAAGGAAAAGAAGGAAGGAAGTAGCTCCCCTGGACCCAAGAAGGATCTGAAGCTAGAATGAAGCCCACAGGGACAGCAAAGAGAAGCTTTAGAAAAAGGAGGAAGCACCTTCTCTCTGAGTTTGGACTCACTGTGTGGGAGGAGCAGTTCAAACCTGTGGCTGCACAGTGACTGCTGGCAACCCCAGAGACCTCCATGGAGACACACAGCAGTGCAATGGAGGAGTGGACTCTGGGGACTGCACTAGCTGGTAAGTGGACCAGACTTGGCCATCCAGTAGGTGAGGACAATTGGTTGTGAGTCAGCCTGGAGAAGGACCAACTGAGCTCAGAATTCAAAACAAATGCTGGCTCCATCTAGTGGCCCCCAGCTCAGTTCTAGCCTATAGGAGTGCTGACAGCTACAGGCTAAATGGGTCTGGATCCAAACTCATGGCCAGAAAGCTGACTGAACTTCAGGGGAAATAAAGGTGCAGGCTTACTAAGATTATCCACTACCCACCCCATAAAGCTACTAATGACTTGCTAGGATAAACAAACACAGACCCGGACTCTATTTCCACACACTGTCTATCCGTGACATCAGAGACAAACCTCAAGGTGCACTTTGTTTCCTTGTCTCTCTCTTGGTTTTTTTCCCTCTTCATTGTTTGAGCTTATTTTCATGAGTGTGAATGGTTTCTAGTTTGGTTTCTTGTTTGTGGTTGTTGTTCT
Source organism: Dinomys branickii (assembly GCA_004027595.1). Lineage (NCBI taxonomy): Eukaryota > Metazoa > Chordata > Mammalia > Rodentia > Dinomyidae > Dinomys > Dinomys branickii. The sequence continues at coordinate 29,378 of PVLD010016713.1, read as the reverse complement.
GTTCGATTCTTCCTTTTACTGCTTTCTTCCCTCTTTCCCTCCTGTCTGTGCGCCAGTTTCCCACAGTTTGCATAATCCCTCCTTTGCCCTCTACCTTTGTTTCTAATCTCTCCCTCTTTTTCTATTTCTCTATCCCCCCCAACAGCCTCTTTTAAGTTTTCTCCCCCAAGGATAAAACTGGCATATTGAACACTTATTTATTGCATACAATTTTCTAGTTTTCTTTGTTTTAGATTCTGTTATATAACCACAAATGTAGTTCCTACGGTTGAAGGTAGCAAATTAATGGTTACTTCAGTTTGTCATTTTCTAGGCTACATTGTATGCTATTGTTATTATTGACTGTACAACTTTAGCCAAAGTGACATAACTGTTCTACACCAGCTATTTTTCCTGGTGTACTAAGACTCAGATTGCCTAAAAGCCACAGAAACGACTGTGGACCAATGTCAAAGAATCAGAGTCTATCCAAGCAGTCAGCAACTTTTCAACCCCAATAAATTGAAGAGAAAAGTCCTACAACAGACTTGAAACACAAAAACCATCTACACCTGGAAGACATCTCTGAGAAGCAGTCATTTCCTAAGGATTCTTAATACTAGCAATAATGCTACTTCATACGGGCAATTTACACACATCAACCCAGCAACTGAAGTAAAAAAAGGAAGAAGGAAGGAAGGGAGGGAAGAAGGAAGGAAAGAAAGGAGGGAGGAGAGGAAGAAGGAAGGAAAGAAAATGAGAAGACACTTAAACAGACATCCAGTTCACAAAAGGCAAACCCAGGGAACAATGATGTGGGACAATCCAACAGCCCCCACTTGGCCTCTCTCAAGTGGTAACAACAAGGCAAATGAACAAGGCTTTAGAAAACAGCAAATCAGAAATAATTTCTCAAGTAACTACAGAGATGGTGACCACAATAAAAAACATGCTTAATGACTCTAGAGCAGATACAGATTTTAAAAAATAGAGGAACTTAGGAAAATGATGGAAACCATGAAAGCACAACATAGGAAAGAAATGGAGTCCATGAAACAGATTCAAGCAGATGTGCAGGAGACTAAAAATTCCACTGAAAGCATCCAGAGCAGAATAAACCAATGTGAGGCCAGAACCTCAGACAAATAGATAGGCTTGTGGTTAGTGATTACAAAAAAAGGATTTCTCAAAAATAGCAAAGGACCACGATAAACCAATCCAGCAGATGCAAAGAAGAATAACAAAAGATTGATTAGAGTCAATAAGAAAGCAGAAAATATCACAAATGATATTAAAAAAAAACTGTTCAGAGATATCATGGCAGAAAACTTCCCTGGCAGGGAAATAGAATTTGACATACAGTGAGGGAGGCATATAGAACTCCAAACAGTCATAGCAAAAACAAATCTATAGCAAGGCATATAATAATCAAGACACAAGAACAGAATGTTAAAAACTATTAAAGAAAAGAAACAAATGATGTATAAGGGAAACCCCATCAGAATCACAGCTGACTTCCCACACAAACCCTTCAGCCAAAGAGAGCACGGAGTGAAGTATTTCAAGCCCTAAAAGAAAACATGCACCCCAGATTGATGTACCCCAAAACTATCTTTGAAAATTGGAGAACTAAGAAACATCCATGACAAATAACACCTGAGAAAATTCATGAACACCAAACTATCACTCCAAAATGTTTTCAAGGACATTCTAGATAGAGACAACAAGGACTACAACTCCATGAACCCCAACAGAATGAATTCAAGGCAAATAACTACACAAAGGGACAAAACAAGGGAGCCAATAACAGGAAAATAATATGACAAGGATAAGGCAATACATATCACTTATAACCATCAATATTAGTGGTCTCAATCACCAATCAAAAGACTGGCAGAATGAATCAAGAAGCAAGATGCAACAATATGCTGCATACAAGACACACATTTAATTTAAAAAGAAATTCATAGACAAAAAGTCAAAGGATAGAAAACAATACTCCATGCAACAGGAACCCAGAAAAAAACAGGCTAACTATACTACTTGCAGACAAAGTGGATTTTAAGCCAAGACTGATTAAGAGAGACAAAGGAGGTCACTACATCCTTGAAAATGAAACAACTCAAGAGGAAGAGACAACAATCATAAATATAAATATGCACCAAATACCACTGCACTCAACTATATAAAACAAATATTAATGAGCATGAAAAATCAAATAAGTATTAATGCAGTTGTAACAGGGGACCTCAATATGCCACTATCGCAAATAGATCAACTAGACAGAAAATCAACAGTGAAATATTAGAATTGAATCAAACTTTTGAATAAATAAACTTAGTAGATGTGTACGGAGTATTCCACCCCACAACATCACATTCTTCTCAGCTGTACACAGGACATTCTCCAAAATAAACCACATTCTAGCTCATAGAACATGCTTAATTATATGCAAATGAATTGAAATTATACCATATATATTATCAGAGCATAGTGAAATGCAATTGGAAATCAATGGCAAAATAAACCACAAGAAATTCATAAACAAAAGGAAATTAAACAGCCTCCTAAACAACCAATGGGTCATAGACAGAATTTAAAAAGAAATAAGTATGTTCTACAATTAAATAATAATGCCAATACAACATACTAGAACTTATGGGACACAATAAACACATTCCTATGAGGGAACTTTACAGCAGTGAATACCCATATCAGAAAAACAGACCAATCTCCAATGAACAACTTAATCTTGAACCTCAAGCTTCTAGAAAAAGAAAAGTAGGCCAAGTCCAAATCTCCTGCAAGGGAAGAAATTACAATGATCAGAGCAGAAATTAATGCAATGGAGACTAAAAAAAAATAATAATAATACAAAGACTCAATGAATCAAAGACGTGGTTCTTTGAAAGATTAAGTAAAAACAACAAGGACTTCCGGGAAGATGGCAACTGGGTAAGCAGCAGAGAAAAATCCTCCCAAAGGATCGCCACCCAGACACTGGAATATAGCAACATGAGAGAGACAAGAGGGAGAGAAGTGGGCCCCCTGGACCCAGGAAAGATCTGAAATAAGAATTGAAGTCCTCAGAAAGAGTAAATAAGATCTCTCCTGGAGGAAAAACTCAGAGGGCTGCCATGGTGCAGTTAGAGGAAGAGAAGGCAGAGAAGGAAGGAGCCACTGCTCCATACACACCCTTGGCCCACTCCCTCATTCTGGCACTCGCAGCTTCAGCTACAGAGGCCCATGCCTACAGGAGCCTCCTGACTTGGCCAGGGGAGAGTGGAGTTCTGAGAGGTAGGCCAAAGCCAGAGTGGAGAGGGTGCAGCCCAGAAAAGAGGCAGCAGCAGATGGGAGGTATTGTTGAACCCAGTGTGAGGATAAAAAGTTACAACTGCCATTAAAGCAGCATGCCCACTCTGAAGTGACCTTTCTAATCAGCACCCTGAGGCAAGGTGGAGTCAAAGCAAGCAGTACACAGCCCACCACACCCAGCTCTACACCTGCCCCGAGGCTATAGCCCCCTACTTCACTTTGTGAGCAACTACCAGCAGGGAGCAGCAGAGAGCAGTGGCAGCAACCCCAGGGCCACAGCAATTCCCAGGGATCCAGCCAAAGAACAGACTGGAGTACAACAGTAAAAGAGAGCTACAGATGGAGGCCCCATGCCCTTCTCACTCCAACATCAAGCAGGAAGCATGAGCTAAGTTACCAGGCTTCAGCTCCCACCCTGAACTCCCTCTGTGAGCACCTTGCGTCTTGGTGGCCCACATGCTCAATATGTGTTCCTGACAGAAAAGGGATGAGTCCATGGGCTTCAGGACTCACCCTAAACTACTAATATGAGCACCAAGAGGGACTTCATACTGCTTGCATATATGAACCTTGTATGAACCCATAGCAACAAATTACGGGAAAAGCAGCAGTCCTGGAGTCCAAGAGACAACAACATACTCTACACAGAAGACCCAAGAAAATCCTGCAATTCTCTCCTAGAACTAATAAGTAAACTTAGCACACACCCTGGACTACCTCAGTGAGCACAGGTGGAGGAGACCTCATGCCACTTGTGCCCAGTATTGTAAGTGCGCCCAATGCCCAGCAGTAAGGGACGGGGAGCAGCAGCACTGGAGATTGATTAGACTGGGCCCTGGGAGCACCTCGTTGGGTCGGCGCCCAGAGGTCTGCGGGGGTGACCCCATGGTCTCAACTGGGCCTGTGGGAGCACCTCATAGGGGTGGGGCAGAGCCCAGTGGACCTCAGGGGTGACCCCGAAGACTTGACTGGGCTCCCAGGAGCACCTCATTGGAGTGGAACTTGGCGGTTGCCCCCGCAGACTGGATGGGATCCCTGGGAGCACCTTGCTGGGGCGGAGCCCAGCAGTGCTCGGGGGCAACTCTGAGAACTCAATCAGGCCCCTGGGAGCGCCTCATTCAGGTGGAACCTGGTAGTCTGCAGGGGCGACGTCAAGAACTGGTCCAGATCCCTGGGAGCACCTCGTTGAGGTGGGGCCCAGCGGTCCATGGCGTGAACCCATGAACTAGACTAGACCCCCAAGGGCTTATCAATTCGTATTATCATAGTGTATTTGGTTCCCTGCCTATGTACCACCTTTGAGGATGGGTGCTTTTCCACCTAGTGCCATAGTAATTTGAGTGCACCCATGTTTGTTACAGCATAATTTGAAGCAGCCATGTGCCTCCCCAATGTGAGAGCCCGAGGGAGTAAATAAACCAAAAAGTACAGTTATTGTCAGAGGGAAGATGATTGGGTGGGAGAACAATGGAGATGAGGGTTGAGAAAACTGTATGATTAATCGAATGTGCCATCATTTGTATAACTGAGTAAAAATAGTGAAGACATCATTTTGTAATACTGCATCCATTTTTAATTCCCTAATATCTGTTCTATAATTCTGCATTTCCTTTATCGCTTATGCGTTATACTGATTTATAACTAAGAAATGCGAAGATAACATTATGTAATACAACAGCCACTGTTAATCCCCTATCTTCTGTATAACTGTGTATTTCCTTCATTGTTTTTGAGATAATTGAGTAATAAATATGAAGGTGATATTATGTAAAACAGCATTCATTGTCAATTCCCTACTATATTCCTCAAAAAAAAAACTTAGCCAATATTTTCAAAAAAGGGAAGACTCAAATCCATGCAGTTAGGAATGAAAAGGGTAAAATCATAACAGACCCTGCAGAAATCCAGTAGATGATCTATACCTACTTGAGAACTTGTATTCTATAAGATGAACAAGACAGAACAAATAGATAGATTCCTAGATACATGTGAATTACCAAAGCTGAATTAGGAAGATATAAAAATCCTAAATAAACCAATATCAATGAAATTGAAGATATAATTAAAAACCTAATAAAGAAAATCCCAGGCACTGACAGATTCACTGCTGAATTATATAGCAGATTTAGAGATGACCTAATACCACTACTTCTCAAACTCTTTAATGAAATTGAAAAGAAAGCAATACTCCCAAAGTTATTCCTGGAAGCAAGCATTACCTCAATACCAAAACCAGAGAAGGCCTGAACTAAGAATGAGAACTACAGGTCACTTTCCCTAATGAACATAGATGCAAAAATTCTCAGTAAGATACTGGCAAACAGAATGCAGCAAATCATCAAGATTATACACCCTGACTAAGTAATATTCATCCCAGGTATGCAGGGATATTCAACATACACAGTTAATGACAAAACTATATAATATTCTCAACAGATGCAGAAAACACTTTTGACTAAGTCCAGCACACACTTATGATTTTTAAAAAGATCCTTCAAAAAATGGGAACAAATGCTCTTTATCTCAATCTAATAAAATCCATCTATGACAAACCAACAGCCAACATCATATTGAACAGTCAAACAATAAAAGCTTTCATTCTAAAATGAGGAACAAGACAAGGATGCCCATTGTCACCTCTCTTATTCAGTATATTTCTGGAAACCTCAGCCAGAGCAATAAGAGAAAGAAATAAAAGGAATAATGATAGGAAGGGGAGAAGCTAAATTATCATTATCACAGATGAAATGCTACTCTACATAAAACACCATAGAAATTCCACCAAAAACTTCTAGATTTAATAATCAAAATTCAGTAGTATAGCTGGATATAAAGTCAACACTCAAAAATCAATAGTATTCCTATACATGAATAAAAAACTCACTGAGAAGGAAATTCGGGAAACAATATCTTTTACATTAACACCCCAAAAAATTGAAATACAGTACTCTGAAAAAGGAAATTGAAGAGGACATCAAAATATGGAAAGGCATCCCCTGCTCTTGGGTAGGAAGAACCAATATAGTGAAAATGGCCATACTTCCCAAGTTGTTATACAAATTTAATATAATACCAACCAAAATTCTAACAGTATATCTCACAGAATTATAGAAAAAAATCCTAAAACTCATTTGGAACCAGAAGAGACCTAGAATAGTAAAGGCAATTCTGGGCAACAAAGGCAAGGCAGGGGGCACGACAATTCCTGATTTAAAATTATACTACAAAGCTACCCTAATAAAAAACAGTGTGGTACTAGCAAAAACAAGACCCAATGATTGAAGGAACAGATTAGAAGATGCAGAAACAACTCCAGACATACTCCGCCACTTTATCTTTGATAAATGTGCCAAACACATTCACTGGAGGAAAGACAGCCTCTTTAATAAATGGTGCTGGAAAAACGGGTTGCCCATGCCAAAGATTAAAATTAGACCCATATCTTTCACCATGTAGTAAACTAAACTTGAAATGTATCAAAGATCTAAATATTAAAACAGAAACATTAAATCTGATGGAAGATAGAATAGGTAAAATTCTTGAAGACACTGGTGTAGACAAAGATTTTATGAACAAAACCTGGATCACAAAGGAACTAGAACAAAGAATCAGCAACTGGGACCTCATCTAATCAAAAAGCCTTCCCCAGCAAAAGATACTACCAACAGAGTGAAGAGACAACCCAGCATTGGAAAAATCTTTTGCCAGTTGTTCCTCACACAAAGGACTATTATTTACATTACTAAAGAACTAAAAAAAAAAAAAAAAAAAAAAATCAGACCCCCTAAATTTAAAGACCCAATCCAAAAATGGGCATCTGAGATGAATATACACTTCTCAGATGAAAAAGTACAAATAGCAAATAAATTTATTAAAAAATATTCAATGTTACTAGTCATTCAAGAGAAGCAAATTAAAACAACATTGAGATTCCATCTTGTCCCAGAAAGAATGGCTATTATCAAGAAATCAATCAATAACAAATGCTGGCAGCCAGTGGGGGAAAAGGAACCCTTCTCCACTGTTGGTGGGAGTGTAGAATGGTGCAGCCACTCTGGAAATCAGTGTGGAGATTACTCCAAATCTATACTAGAGGTTCCATTTCACCAAACTACTCCCCTTCTTGGTATCTTCCTTAAAGAATTAAAAGCATCATACTACAATGATACATATGCACACCTATGTTTACAGCAGCACAGTTTGTAATAGCCAAATTTTGGAAACAGCCCAAATACCCATCAACTTGTGAATGTACAAAGAAGGTATTTTTTTCTATACAATGAAGTACTACTCAACCATAAAGAAAGAGAAACTCAAGACATTTCTAGGTAAATGGATGCACCTCAAGACCATGCTCAAGTGAGATAATTTGGACACACGTAAATACCTCATTTTTTCTCTAGTGTAAGAACCCAAAAGTGTAAATAAGGACCAAAATATATAATGTGTACTGTGAAATAGGAAGAAAAAGTTCAAATGAGGAGGGGAACAAGGGGGATGGGGAGAAGGGAAAAGTAAAAAAAAAAAAAGAAAGAAAAGAAGGAAAAGGGGTTGATGGTAGGGTAGGGGAATGGGGAAAAAAGAAACAAGTTATATCATTTTCAGGTATAAATTCTCTATGATGAATGGGATCATTATGTACTTCTAAAATGTACGAATAAAATCTGATTAAAGAAAAAAGGAAAAAAGATGTATCATGTGTGTGTGTGTGTGTGTGTGTGTGTGTGTGTGTATAAAGTATCTGAGGTTATCCATTACCCTTTTATGATTAAAACAACACTTAAACTAGGAGTGGGAGAAATCTTCCTGGAAGCCTCCAACCTGGCCTGACCCTCCCAGCCCACAGCCTGCTCGCAAGCAGAAGCACTAGTCTCTGCAACGAAGTGAGCTCAGCTCTGAGGCTATCACTGGCAAACAGAAGAAAGGAAACAAGATAGGACAAGAAAGTCCCTAGGTCCTGCAGACATCTGGAGACTGCCAACAACTTACAATGGACACTTCAAAAGACTCTACCCACTGAGATGCAAGACTGCCAGAAAACTTTAACCTCAGATGTTCATTGTGATCCTCCTGCCTAATGTCCCCTGCCTTCTCTGCATTCCTAAAAAAGGGACACACTTCTCTTTGTTCTGGGCACAAGGTATTATCGCACTCTCTGCCTGAATCCAGGCACAATAAAGTCTATGCCATGTTGCCTTTACACAAGCCTGGTGGTTTCTGGAGCTTATTTATGTTACAGTTTGGTTCCAAGACCCAGAGAAGAGAGACAAGCTCTCTTTGGAAGGATTTACACTCTCTTGAACATCTACCCAAGCTAAGGCCACCTGGCAACATCCTCAGACTGTGGTCCCTATAGTTCCTGCCACTTCTGCCATGCCATATCTAGCTGGGCATTTCAGATCAGGTAAGCCACCCCAATCTCTCTCTCCCTCTTTTTTTTTTCCTAACCCAGCCTCCAAGACCATCTAAAGACAGGCAGCCCCTCAGCTCCCACCACACTGACTGCTTCAGCTTGGGTAAGCCTGCTCCCTCTCTGGGCTTCTAATGCTCAATGAGCCTTTAAGGACCTCCCACCCTGTCCCAGCCCTGCTGCACAGGTAACCGCTTTTAGTTCCCAAAGCCAAGGCTTTTCATTCCAAGGGTTTTTCACTCTGAAACTTAAACCCCTCTCTGCTAAACCTCCTTACTCTTACAGTTGACTGTTTCTCAGTTTTATTCTGTTCTCTCATCCTTTGGGACAGAAAAAGGCTCATTCCTCCTTTTGTATGGTAAACCTAGTACAAGTCAGGACACTCCACGGGGAGACTGCCTCTGCTTGGTGACTGACCAATTGCAGTGACGACTGCCCTAGGCTCTCACCCACATTCCCTTATAAGCCTTGGCTTAAACCTAAGATGTTCAGTACAGGCCCTGCTGCTGCTCATTTTGCCACACCAGGTGTAGGTGTGGCAATTACCTTTCTCCACTCCCAATGGGAAATTCTCTTTCTTTTTCCCACACCTCTTTCTGTACTCAAATTAAAAAAAAAAAAAAGACTATCCATCTCCTCTGCCTCTGCTAGTCTGCCTTCTACAGAATCTCAAACTTCACCTCTCTCCTGACCTGAAGCCCAAATATCTCTTGATGACCACAATACAATAATTAATAGGACATAAGAGATAAGAGTTTACTTTTACTTCTTAATTGCTAAATTATATTAGATAATCATAACTGTCATTCTTGTTTGCTACTGCACCATTTATACACCACTTTATGATGTTTCTTTAAAGGGATGTTTTGCTCTTGTGGACAAGGTTTTATATTTCTGTTTTGCATATGCTACATTTAGAATTGCTTAAAGTGACTTATACCTGCTGTGGGTTTTAATCTTACCTTAGACAACAAAAACACCACCAACGACAACAACAAAATATATATATATATGCCTACTAGTGAACCACAAGCCAGGGATAGCTCAGCAGCACAGTGCCTGCCTAGCAAGTGCAAGGTGCTGAGTTCAATTCCCAGTTTCAAAATAAAACAAAAATAAATCAGTAAGTAAACCACAGGACTCCTTTCACCAGTTAAATGCTGCTAGGTCAGCAGCTGTTCTTAACACTTGGAGGACAGGTTTCACTGAAACAAACTGGCCTGATCCTCCTCTACACTCTAGAAGAAATGTCAAGCCTGTTCTGTCTCAGTTTTCTTTCTGGTCTGGTCTCATTTCTGATCTTTTCCTGCCGCTTTATGCTTTCCCTTTTTAGAGGCATGTAAGATTAAAATATAAATGTATGTGTGTGTATACATACACACACACACACACACACACACACATATTTTTTTGCTAGTAAGTTTTGGACTTTAAAACCTTTGCAGTAAACATAAACTGCTACGTAATAATTTTCATGTGAATTCTTCCCTGACGTTTCCCTTGCAACTCCCTCTGGCCACCCACCATTACTGTTTGCCATTTGCCCTGAGACACACCCGTAGGGGCCCTGCCACGAGCTATATGCACCAACCATCCAGTCTGTGCACCAGTAGAACCAGGGGTCCCAGGATGCGTGACCCCAGTGCCAAATGCCTACACATGACATGCCCTGCCTGCCCTGCCCAGAGCCTGCTTACCACCCTCACAGCCCTGGTGTCACCATAAAAGTTAAGATGGAACACAGTCCACAGCGTCTGTACACATAGCCCTGATGAGAAAAAAGCAAGTGCCTGTCTAACACGCCCTTACCCCATCCCACAGGCCACACCTCTAGCAACACTTGCCATGGTGTCCCATGGTGCCCCTCCCCTCCCTGCTGCTGCCACTACAGCTATTTGCCCTCACTAGCACACAGATCTATGTGCAGCTCACCCACCCAGCGCCATCTTGCGAAGCCTCAGCACCACCACCACAAAACGCAAGGTACCTACTGATCCTCTAGCCTTGGGTCATTCACTCTCACAACTCCCACTTGCTCTTCCAACTCTCACTGGCTCTCTCAACTCCCGTTGCACACTCTGCCACACAACTAGTCTTAAAATTACTCAAAATTAGCTAACATGATAGGTTAGTAAACTCAATAGTCCAGTAAAATGTTTCAGTTCTAGAAAGACTTCTATGGTTCATAGTTTGGGATGGGCTACGAAGAGAAAATCGGGTCTCAAGAGTAAAAACAACTAAAAATAAACCAAAGAAACAAGAAAAATGTATGTATGATGACAAACTGATAGAAATCCTCAGAAGCTAACCAGAAAAGAAATGATTTGTTAAACATAACTATAAAATATTTAATTAAGATTTTAAATCAAATACATAATCCAAGTCTTTGTTTCCATGCTGTATTCAGAGTGCAGCTTGATAGTGAACTTAGGAAGCATGCCATGACAGAATTCTTTAGTTGCCTTATATGGTCTTATAAAGAGTTGTCAGTGAATACTTTTAAGTTTCAATTTATCTGGATATCCAGCCCAAAGCTGAGTCACCTTAATTTTTTTTACTGTAGTGCTATTGTCATTTTTTATGCATGTGAGAACACATCTGCCAGTAATAATAATACATTGTATATATATACATGATACTAGAATAGCATAATAAAATGGTCTATTAATAAAGAAAAAAGTACAAATTTTTAATATTTACCACAGGCTTTAGAAGCAGCAACACAAATTTCTTCTGCAACATACTCTCCAGTTGGAAACTTCAGATAATCTCCCTCAGCTTTCCCAAGGGAATGGTAAAGATACACTTGAAGGACTGGATCTGTTTGCTTCACAGAATTAACATTTCCAGTAATATCACCATTCTGATGTATTGGAGATGTGGACGTTGCTTCCATTTCTGTCATCATAAGGCAAGCCATTCCCATTCAGTCTTTGTCAGAATATTTGCCTGCAGAGAGAACAATGAAGTCACTAACTGATAAGCTATCCCAAATATTCAAAGAAATCTGGACAGCAGTAACTCTGTCAGAGCCAGTAACAAGTAAATATTGTATACTATGTTGTATAGAGCACAGTGCAAAAAATCAGATTACAAACTTCCAGTGGACAATCATAAAACCCCATCTAGCTAACAACCTAAGTGAGAAATCATAATATAGATATGTAATTTAAAACAAACATTAAACCCTGTTACAGAAAACAGAATAAGAAATCTCATGAAGAAACACAATTACTCAATGAATGAATTACTCTAACAACTGCTTAGTGGTATCTAGAGGGGAAAAATAATATTTCAAATTGGAATGCTCTAGTTAGCTTTATCAAAAAAGATTAAATTTAAAACTGATCTTAAAAAATGGAATGGACTTAAATTAATAGAAAAGGATGGATATTTCAAGAGAGGGAACTGTGCTGAAGATTAGAAGGGTACAAAAATGTTCAATAATTTATTGGGCTGAATTAAAGTATATGAAAAGTTATACCATTAAGAAAAATTTTAAAGTGTAATGGATATTTTAGGCAAGATTGCTACCTACCTATCCAATATGTATTTTCTTCTTCTTCCTTAATACAGAAGCCCAGTTTTCTTAAAGACTGCTAAGTACTTGACAAAACACTACACTTTCCCCCTAGTTGGATAGCTATATGAACCAATTTCAGCAAATGAAATTTAAGTGGAAGTTTTGAGTGATTCTTTGAGGATCATCTTTAAAAGGAGACTAAGCTAACTGGCATGTCTTTGTTGCTTTTCTCCATCTTCTTTCTGCCTGAATATAAGCATGAATTTAGGGTAAGGCGGTCATTTCAAAATCATGAAGCATGACACCACGACCAAGTCAGATTCGCTCCAGGAATGAAGGGATAGTTCAATATTTGCAAATCAATTAATGTTATACACCATATCAATAGAGCCAAAGACAAAAACCACATGATCATCTCAATAGATGCAGAAAAAGCTTTCAACGAAGTCCTACATGCATTCATGATAAAAACTCTACAGAAAATAGGAATAGATGAAGGTCTTTACCTCAACCTGATCAAAGCCATCTATGACAAACCAACAGCCAACATCATGCTAAATGGACAAAAACTAAAAGCTTTTATTTTAAAATCAGGGACAAGGATGTCCACTGTCACCACTCCTGTTCAACATAGTTCTGGAAGTATTAGCTGGAGCAATTACACAAGAGAGCGAAATAAAAGGAATAAGAACAGGAAAGGAAGAAGTAAAATTATCACTATTTGCAGATGACATGATATTTTACATGAAGACCCCAAAAACTCCACAAGGAGACTCCTTGAATTAATCAACACATTCAGCAGAGTAGCTGGATACAAAGTCAACACTCAAAAATCAGTAGCATTCCTATACAGAACGACAGACTGACAGAGAAATTAAGGAAACTATACCTTTTACAATAGTATCCAAGAAACTGAAATATTTAGGAATCAATCTAACAAAAGAAGTAAAAGATCTGTTCAATGAAAACTGCAGTTCTCTGAAAAAAGAGATCAAAGAAGAGTTCAAAAAATGGAAAAATATTTCTTACTCATACATAGGAAGAACCAACATTGTGAAAATGGCCAGACTACCAAAATTGTTGTACAGATTCAATGCAATTCCCATTAAACTACCATTAGCATACCTCGCAGATCTAGAAAAACATTTCTTAAATTCATTGGGAACCAGAAGAGACCCAGAATAGCAAAAGCAATCCTGGGCAACAAGCACAAGTCAGGTGGAGTCACAATCCCTGACCTGAAATTATACTACAAAGCTACTGTAAAAAAAGCAACATGATACTGGCTAAAAAACACACCAGATCAATGGAACAGACTGGAAGACACAGACACAACCACAAACACACTCAGCTAGCTAATCTTTCATAAAGGAGCCAAACAAACTCACTGGAAGAACGATAGCCTCTTTAATAAATGGTGCTGGAAAAATTGGCTTGCCACTCGCCATAGACTGAAAGTAGACCCAAGTCTATCACCATGCACCAAACTCAAGTCAAAATGGATCACAGATCTCAATATTAAAACAGAAACACTAAATCTATTGGAAGAGAAGGTAGGTAAAAACCTTGAAGACACAGGGGTAGGCAGAGACTTCATGAACAAAAAAAAAAAACTCCCCATGAAATACTTCAAAGTATCAACAACTGGGATCACATCCTACTGAAAAGTTTCTGCATATCTAAAGAAGTCACCAGCAGAGTAAAAAGAAAACCTACAAATTGGGAAAAAATTTAGTTGACTGTCCCTAGGACAAAGGTCTTCTATCTAGAATAAATAAAGAATTAAAAAACATCAGCTCCCCAAATTCAAAGACCCAATCCAAAAATGGGCAGCTGAGATGAATACACACTTCTCAGATAAAGAAATACAAATGACAAATAAATAAATGAGAAAATGTTCAACATAATTAGTCATTCAAGAAATGCAAATTAAAACATTGAGATTCCATCTCACCCCAGTAAGAATGGCTATCATTAAGAAATCAATCAATAACAAATGCTGTTGAGCTGGGCAGAAAGAGGAACTCTTCTCCACTGGTGGTGGAAATGCAGACTGGTGAAACCACTGTGGAAATCAGTCTGGAGATGCCTCAGCAAATTAGGTCTAGAGGTCCCATTCAACCCAGCAATTGTCCTTCTGGGTATTTTCCCAGAAGATCTAAAAATGTTGTATCACAGTGATATATGTGCACCCATGTTCATAGCAGCGCAATTTGTAATTGCTAAATTATGGAAGCAACTCAAATGTCCATCCAATGAGGAATGGATAAAAAAAATGTGGTACTTTTATATAATGGAATACTACTCAGCTATAAAGAAAGATAAACTCAAGGCTTTTATAGGTAAATGATCACAACTACAGACTACACTCATAAGTGAAATAAATCAGACCTGTCTGTGTAAGTAACGTATTGTCTCACTAGTGTAAGAACCTGAAAGAGGAAATAAAAACTAGGAGGTATGATAGACACTGTAAAATGAAAAGAAAATGCTCAAAAGTAAAGGGCAACTGGGATGTGGGAAAAGAGAAGTGAAAGAAGGGGAAATTATGTATGTATGCATATACAGGATAGCTAACAATAGTTGTACTGCTGTCTTCTATTGCTTTACTGAAAGGAACAGTTAATGATTACTTGTTTGATCAGTCTTGCATGTCTCTATTTGTTCTCCTGAGAAACCACTTTGAAGATATCAATATGTAATATAACAACTATTGTTAATTTCCTACAACTTTGTCTGTAACTCTGTATTGTTTGTATTATTCTTATGCTATCTTGTAAATGTATGTCTGTTAATATGTTTTCTTTCTTTTATTTTTAAAATTTAAAAAAAATCCATGACGTATGGTGGCACATGCCTGTAATCCTTCGGGAGGATGAGGCAGGAGGATCACTGCAAGTTCAACACCAGCCTGAGCTACATAGTGAGACTATGTCTCAAAAACAAAACAAAACAATACCATGAAGCAACCATAAAGGAAAGGCCAAGAGAATATACACCAGGCATGCTTAGCATCTGGGCTGGGGATATAGCTCAGTGGAATAAGCGCTTGCCTAGCAAGCGCAGGGTCCTGAGTTCAATCCCCAGTACCGCAAAAAAAAAAAAAAAAAAAAAACAACTACAAGACATCTTATTACCTACCTAGCTGATATAGTAGAAACATAAGGAAATGAAGGCTTAAATGTCAGACCAAAGAATATAAATTTCATCCCACAAGTAGTGAATTAGGAATTAGAAACGTGGAAGTAATGAACAGTTACGAGACAACACTGATGCAACAGTCCAGGCAGTAGCAAGATTCTGAACTGCAACATCTGGATGATGAAAGGAAATATAAGAGCAAGACTTAATGCTACCTGGTAACTACTGAATTTGGAAGAAGCCAAAGGAGTGAAGGACAGTGTGCAGAGTTCAAAATAAGGCTATCTCTAAAACAACAGAAATAAGGAAGTGAGAAGAAAACTACTCCTTGTTATTGGAAGGTGAAAAGAATAAGGAGTACGTATTTTACACATTTTCACTTAGAAATATAGCTGGGAAATTACTGAAATCTAGCTGGTCACTAAAACATGAGATTTAACTTAGAAGAGGTCATGACTAGAGATGTAAATTTGACAACCCTCCACATATATGTAATCATTGGCAGACAGTAAGGCAATGAAAATGATAGCAAACTAAACTCATAAAGCATTTTCTATGTGTCAAGCACTGTTTTAAGTACTGCATATATAAAGGAAAGAAAAATAAGCAAATTACAACTTGAAACAATTCTATATTCAACTACTGAAATTTTATTATAGAAAATGGTAAATTAATCCTTAGTCATTCAAATAATATCTATGAAACTTCCAGTATGGAAAATAAAACAAATAAAAACCCAGCAATTGTTGGATCAGATACAAAACTACACATTTTTGAAGTTCACCTTCAAATGAATACGCAAAGCTCTTTTCTTCTTTTTTTTGGTGGTACCGGGAATTGAACTTATTACCTCACTCTTACAAGGCAGGCACTGTGCCACTGAGCTACATCCCCAGTTCAGAATATGCAAAACTTGAAACAATTTTAAAATATATAATTTTAAAAACATGTCCTGTAATTTATTATACTCTTTAATTGTAGAAGGTCCATTAAATATAGCAAAAGTAATTCTATAAAACTACAAGATTTCTGAAGTTCATCTTCAAATGAATATGCAAAACTTTCTTTAAAAGTTTATGTAATTTTAAACATGTCTCATAATTTATTACACTGTCTCTTTAATTATAGAAAGTAAATTAAATATAGCAAAAGCAATTCTGAGAGGAAACTTTGACATTAACACATGAAAAAAGAAGATGTCAAGCAAGCTAATATTACAAATAAAGGAACTAGAAAAATAAGAATAAATGAAGCCCAGAGTTACAAGGAACAAAGTAATAAAGACCAGAAAAACAAGAAAGAAAAACTAGAAAAACAATGAGACAAGTCAATGCAACTAAGAGCTGGTTTCTTGAAAAAATAAAAAGTCAATTAAAATAAATTCTTTGTATTAAAGAATAAATTTCCTAAAATTACATCATTTTGTACCCATCATTGTTTTGGAATCCTATGCCTTCTTTCTGGATTCATTTCTTCCTGCTGAAATATACCTTTTAGTGGATCTTCTAGTGAGTGTCTGTGGATTTTTTAAGTTACAACTTTGAAAAAGTATTTTGTCCTCATTCTCAAAATTCTACCTATAGTTCAATTTTTTTTAACTTGCAATTTCTTTGTAATCATGTTGATGTAGGTTTATTGTATTTAGCTTGATTGAAATTCATAATATACTTTTAATCCAAAGGTTTCAGTCTTTATGTTTCCCTAGATTTATTTATTTTTGTTTTTGTTTTTGTTTTTTTGAGACAGGGTCTTGCAATACAGTTCAGGCTGGCCTCAAACTCACACTGATCCTCCTGCCTCGGCCTCTCGAGTGCTGGGATTACGGGCGTGTGCCACCACACCTATGTTTCATTAGAAACACAGCAGTTGCACCAGTCTATGCTACCACCAACAGTGGAGAAGGGTTCATTTTTCCCCAAAACCCATCAGAATTTGTTATTGGTTGATTTCTTGATGGCAGCCATTCTTTCTGGACTAAGATGGAATTTCAGTGTTGTTTTAATTTGCATTTCTCAAATGAGTAATGATGTTGAACATTTTTTCATATATTTATTTGCTGTTTGTACCTCTTCATCTGAGAAGTGTGTGTTCATCTCAGATACCCATTTTTGGATTAGGTCTTTAAATTTGGGAAGTCTGATTTTTAGTTCTTTATATGTTTTTTATAGTAATACTTTGAGGAACAGTTGGCAAACATTTCTTCCCAAATTTTGGGTTGTCTTCTCACTCTATTGGTGTTTTCTTTTGCTGTGCAAAAGCTTTTTAATAAGATGAAATCCCAGTTGTTGATTCCTGTGCAATCAGGGTTTTATTCAAGAAGTCTTTGCCTAGACCAGTGTCTTCAAGAGTTTTACCTATTCTATCTTCTAGTAGATTTAATGTTTCTGTTTTAATATTTAGATCTTTGATCCATTTCAATTTTAGCTTAGTACCTGGTGAAAGACATGTGTTTAATTTTAATCTTTGGCATGGGCAAAGCCAGTTTTTCCAGCACCATTTATTAGAGAGCCTATTTTTCCTCCAGTGAATGTGTTTGGAACCTTTGTCAAAGATAATGTGCTGAGTATGTCTTGGAGCTGTTTCCTCATCTTCTAACCTGTTCCATTGATATTTGCTTTTTTGTTTGTTTTTGTTTTTGTTTTTTTGCTACTGTTTTTATCACAGTAGCTTTATAGTATAACTTCAAGGCAGGGATTGTGATGCCCCCTGCCTTGCCTTCGTTGCTCAGAACTGCCTTTGCTATTCTAGGTCTCTTCAGGTTAAAAATGAATTTGGGGACTCTTTTCTCTAATTCTGTGAAATATGCTGTTGGAATTGCATTAAACCTGTAAAATAATTGAGGAAGTATGGCATTTTCACTATATTGGTTCTTCTTATCCAAGAGCAAGGGACATCTTTCCATTTTCTGATATCCTCTTCCATCTCCTTTTTCGGAGTACTGTAGTTTTCAATGTAGAGGTCTTTTACATCCTACATTTGACTGATTCCTAGGTATTTCGGTTTTTTGAACGTTACTGTGAAAGATGTTGTTTCCCTAATTCCTTTCTTGGTGAGTTTTTTATTCATGTACAGGAAAGCTATTGATATTTGAGTGGTGACTTTGTATCTAGCAACTCTACTGAATTTGCTCATTACATGTAGCAGTCTTTTAGTGGGGTTTTTGTGGTTTACTGTGTAGAATATCATGTCATCCATAAATAATGATAATTTAACTTCTTCATTTACTATCATTATTCCTTTTATTTCTTTCTCTTGTCTAACTGCTGTGGCTAGTTTCCAGAACTGTGTTGAGTAACAGTGGAGACAGTGGACACCCCTGTCTTGTTGATTTTAGAGTGAAAGCTTTCCGTTTTTGTCCACTCAGTATGATACTGAGTATTGGTTTGTTATAAATAGTTTTTATCAGGTTGATATAAAGACCATGTATTTCAATTTTCTGTATAATTTTATCATGAATAGGTGCTGGGGTTTGTCAAAAGCTTTTTCTGGGGGCTGGGGATATAGCTCAGTGGAATAAGCGCTTGCCTAGCAAGCGCAGGGTCCTGAGTTCGATCCCCAGTACCGCAAAAAAAAAAAGCTTTTTCTGCATCTATTTAGATGATCTTACGGTTTTTGTCCTTAGCTCTGTTAATATGGTATATTACATTTATTGATGTACATATGTTGAATCATCCCTGCATCCCTGGGATGAATCCTAGTTGGTCATGGTATGTAATCTTCTTGATGATTTCCTGTATTCTGTCAGCCAGTATCTTATTGAGAATTTTTGCATCTATGTTCATTAGGGCAAGTGACCTGTAGTTCTCGTTCTTAGTTCAGGCCTTCTCTGGTTTTGGTATCAATGCTTGCTTCCAGGAATGACTTTGAGAGTACTACTTCCCTTTCAATTTCACTAAAGAGTTTGAGAAGTAATGGTATCAGGTCTTCTCTAAATTCCTTGTAGAATTTGGCAGTGAATCCGTCAGTGCCTGGGATTTTCTTTGTTGGTAGGTTTTTATCTTTGATTTCATTGATTGATATTGGTTTATTTAGGATTTTAATATCTTCTTGACTCAGCTTTGGTAATTCATATGTATCTAGGAATCTGTCTTTTTGTTTTGTGTTGTCCATCTTAGTAGAATACAAGTTCTCAAAGTAAGTATATAAGATCTTCTGGATTTCTGCAGGGTCTGCTGTGATTTCACCCTTTTCATTCCTAATTGTGTGGATTTAAGTCTCTTCTTTTTTGATAAGGCTTTCTAAGGGTTTATCAGTTTTATTTAATCTTTCCAACTCTTCAATTCATTGATTGTATGTATTGTTTTCTTAGTTTCTATTGCATTAATTTCTGCTCTGATCTTTATAATTTCCTCCCTTGTAGGAGCTCTAGGCTTGGCCTGCTCTTCTTTTTCTAGAAGTTTGAGGTTCAACATATTCACTGCTATAAATTTCCCTCTTAAGACTGCTTTCATTGTGTAATGTAAGTTGCAGTATATTGTATTGTTTTTATCATTAAGCTAAAATCACTTAGTAAGTAATACTAAATTCCCTAATTCCCAAGGATTAACACCAAAAAGGCAAGCAGAAGAAAATCCTTGAGATGATCAAAATAAGCATTAGAGCAAAATGGCTTATAGACAGACATTTCCAAAGTGGCTCACTTGTAGCTATACTATACCAGCTTCAAAATACATAATTCTTTCTTTTGTCTTTTCCAATCCTCCTAACCTGATTACACTTTAATTACTACACCCTTAAGTTTTTAATGTTATCCACCAAGCATTCTGTTTCCCTTTAGAAACTAATGGTTTAAGCCACGCGTGATGGCACACACCTGTAATTCCAGCACTTGAGAGACTTAGGCAGGAGGATCATTGCAAGTTCAAGACCAGCCTAGGCTACAAAGTGAACTCAAGGCCAGCCTGAACTGCATAGTGAGAGCCTATCTCAGAAAGACGCACGCACACACACACACACACACACAAAAACTACTATTTTATATTTTACTCAGATTTCACCATTGTCATAGCACAGCTGAAATTCTGATCACTAGCCTCAGTAATGGAGAGCTTTGGACAGAAGTCTCCACTGATCCCCAGTCATCAAATTAAAAGTTCTTTAGTTAAACTAGAGAACAAAATATTATCAGTTGTTATTTCTGCATGACAAACTATAAGCAATCTTTTTCTGCTTTTCTATATTTCATATTTAAAAAGACTAATACATTTTAGACATTTTTTTCAGCTCTAATCATTAATCATTTCTTGGCAGTAATCAACAATGATCAATGTTTTGATCCTTCTCACTTTTACCAACTTGTTTGCCTCTCTTCTTTTAACTGAATTCTTTTGCCTTCTTCATCACTTCTTTTACTCACCCTCTATGTGCAATAATTATCTAATGATCTCAGGTCCACACTATTCTGAGTACCACAGAGCCAGCCTTAACTTCTTCATAATGACAGTCATATGTCTCACTCTCTAGCTATAAATTTCACTTGCCTATTCTACCATCATCTCAAACTCAACATATCTAAAACATAGGTCAACTATCTATATCCCCTCAACCAGTTACTATATACATATTTTTGTCAATATTTCTACGAACCAAATTCTAGTTCTTTTTTTGTCACTAATTAGCTGAGTAACACTGAGCACATTTTTTAAACCTCTCTGGGTCTCAAGATTCCTAATGCACAAAAATATATGGATTAGTCCAGATATTCTGCAATGTCTTGTAGTCTCAAAATCCTTTGATTTCCTGTCGCTGAGGATCAAAACATAAAAATCATCTTAAGTTATTCCTCTCCTCCCAACCTCTCATCTTACACAGTCCATGATAAAGTTTTTTTTTATGTTAGAGATTAAAACCTCTATTGAAAGTATATGCAACAGATTGAATGAAGGAGAGAAGTTCAGATCTTGAAGACAGAATTGCAGCTAATGATTATGAAAAGAAAGATATATGAAAAATAGCAAGAGACCATGAAAAATCAATCCAATAGCTGCAAGATGACACAAAGAAGAATTATGTAAGATTGACCAGGGTTAAGCCAGGCGTGGTGGTGCACATCTGTAATCCCAGCACTCAGGAGGCTGAGGCAGGAAGACCGTTCTGAGTTCAAGACCAGCCTGGGGTACAAAGCGAGCTCAACACCAGCCTGAACTGCATAGCGAGACCCTGTCTCAAAAAGACAAAAAAAAAAAAAAAGATTGACCAGGGTCAATGAGAATGCCGGAGACAGCACAGATGCCATTTAAAAAAACTTGTCATAGAAATAATGGCAGAAAACTATACAAGCATGGATAAAAAATTTGACATACAAGTAAATAAAGCATATAGAACTCCAAATACTCATGACCAAAATAAAACTACACCAAGACATATAATAATCAAGATTCCAGAAATTCAACACAAGAACAGAATATGAAAAGCTATTACAAAAGAGAAACAGAACACCTAAAAAGGAGAGCCCACCATGATCACAGCAGGCTTCTCAACACAAACCCTCAAGTCAAGAAGAGCTTAGAGTGAAGTATTTCAAGTCCTGAAAAAAAAAAAAAACTTCCAAACCAGATTGATGCAACCTGCAAAACTATCTCTCAAAATTAATGGAGAAATAGATACTTCCATGACAAAGAACAACTGAAGAAATTCATGACCACTGAATGAACCCTACAAAGAGTATTGAGTCATATTCTAGACACAGATAAAAATGAACACAATTCTAGGAATAACAACAGAAAGAAACCAGCAGGTAGGGTAAGCAGTTAAACAAAGGGGAAAAACAGAAACAGCAAGAAAATTTCATGACAAAGACAATCCAATACATATCAGTTATAACCATGTAATTTGGTTATAACCAATGTAAATGGCCTCAGTTCACCAATCAAAAGAAAGAGGCTGGCAGAATGGGTAAAGAAACAAGATCCAACAATATGCTGTATACAAGAAACATGTTTAACTCAAAAAGAAATTCACAGACTGACTCTAAGGCTGGAAAACAATCTTCTAGGCAACAGGAACCCAGAAAAATGCAGGAGTAGCTATTCTGTTTGCAGACAATGTGAACTTCAAACCAAGAATGATCAAGAGATAAAGAAGGTCACTACATACTTGTTAGAGCAAAACTTCAAGAGGAGGAGATAACAATAATTATAAATATATATGTACCAAATATGGAAGCACCCAATTATATAAGACAATTATTAACAGACATGAAAAATCAACTAAGCAATGTAACACAAATGCAAAGGGAGATCTTAGTATCCCACTGTCACAAAGCAACAGATCAACTAAACAAAAAAATAAGCAAAGAAATATCAGAACTGGACAAAACTTGTGAACAAATGGTCTTAGCAGATGTTTTCTGAATGTTCCACCCAACATCATCAGAATACACATTCTTCTCAGCTGCACGTGGGACGTTCTCTAAAAGAGACCATATGATAGCCTGCAGAACATGCTTAAGTAAATGGAAAGGAATTGAAATTCCATGCATACTATCTGACCATAGTCCAACGAAATTGGAAATTAACCGCAAAAGAAACTGCAAAAACTCCATAAACACATGGAAATTAAACAACAACCTCCTAAACAACCAGTGGGTCCCAGATGAAATTAGAAATTAAAGAAAAAATTACACACTATGCACAAATAAACCAGAGAGCAGATACAACAAACCAGAACTTACGGAATGCAATGAAAGCAGTCCTAAGAGGGAAATTTATAGTGGTAAATTCTCACATCAGGAAAACAGAACAAGCACCAATAAGCAACCTACTGCCACACCTCAAGCTTCTAGGAAAAGAAGAGTAAATCAAGGGAGGAAATTATAAAGATCAGAGCAGAAATTAATGAAATGGGGACTAAAAACAATACAAAGAATTAATGAATCAAAGAGCTTGTTCTTTGAAAGGATGAATAAAATTGATAAACCCTTAGCCAACCTTATTAAAAAAAGGAAAGACTCAAATTCATGCATTGAGGAATTATCATTACAGATCCTATGGAAATTCAAAAGATTATCAATACTTACTTCAAAAAACTTTACTCTCAAAGGATGGAAAACACAGAAAAAATGGATAGATTCCTAGATACATATGAATTATGAAAGCTAGATCAAGATGATACAAAAATTCTAAATAACACAATATCAGTTAATGAGATTGAAAATGTAGTTGAAAACTTACCAACAAAGAAAAGTCCAGGTCCTCATGGATTTACTGCTGAGTTTCTCTAAAGAAATTTACAGAAGATTTAATGCCAATACTCCCCAAACTCTTTAATGAAATTGAAAGGGAAGCAACACTTCTAACTCATTCTTGGAGGCAAGTACTACCCTCAAACCAATAACAGAGAGAGAAAGACCCAACGAAAAAGGAGAACTACATGCCAATTTCCCTAATAAACATAGATACAAAAATCCTCAATAAGATACCAGCAAACAGAATGCAGCAAATCATCAGGAAGATTACACAACATGACCAAGTGGAATTTATCCCAGGAATTCAGGGATACTTCAACATAAGCAAATCAATAAATGTAATATACCATATCAAGAGAATCAAAGACAAAAATCACATGACCATCTCAATAGGTGCAGAAAAGGCTTTTGACAAAGTTTAACTCTCATTCATGATAAAACTCTACAGAAAATCAGAATAGATTATCTTTACCCGATAAAAGCCATCTATGACAAACCAACAACTAACATCACATTAAATGGTCAGAAACAGAAAGCTTTCACTCTAAAATCAGAAGCAAGACAAGGATGTCCACTACCACCATTCTTATACAATATAGCTCTGGAAACATTAGCCAGAGCAATTAGATGAGAGAAAAACAAAAGGAATAAGGACAGGAAAGGAAGAAGTAAAATTATCCTTATTTTCAGATGATATGATACTTTACATAGAAAACCCCAAAAACTCCACTAAAAGACTTGTATATTTAATAACCAAATGCAGTAGCATAGCTGAATACAAAGTCAACACTCAGAAATCATTAGCACTCCTGTATACAAACAGCAAACTCACTAAAAGAGAAATTAGACAAACCATAACCCTTACAATAATATCCAAAAAATGAAGTTCTTAGGAATCTAACAAAGGAAATAAAAGATCTATACATTGAAAATTACAGTACTCTGAAAAAGGACATTGAAGAGGATATCAGAAAACAGAAAGATATCCTTTGCTCATGTATAGGAGGAACTAACATAGTGAAGATGCCATTACTCGCCAAATTGTTGTACAGATTTAATGCAATCCTGATTGAAATATCATTAGCATACCTCAAGGAACTAGAGAAAACATTCCTAAAATTCATTTAGAACTAGAAGAGACCTAGAATAGCAAAAGTAATTCTGGGCAACAAAGGCAAGGCAGGAGGCTTCACAATTCCTGACTTGAAATTATACCACCAAGCTACTGTGATAAAACTAGCATGGTACTGGCAAAGAAAAACAGACCTGAAGATCAGTGGAACAGATTAGAAGATGGAGACACAACTACAAACACACTCAGCCACCTTATCTTTGACAAAGGGGCCAAACACGTTCACTGGAAGAAAGATAGCCTCTTTAATAAATGGTGCTGGATCCGGGTATGGTGGCACAGGCCTGTAATCCCAGCACTTGGGAGGCTGAGGCAGAAGGATCACTGTGAGTTCAAAGCCAACCTGGGCTACAAAGCGAGCTCAAGGTCAACCTGAACTGCATAGCGAGACCCTGTCTCAAAAAGACAAAAAAAAAAAATGGTGCTGGAAAAACTGGCTGTCCACATGTCAAAGATTAAAACTAGACCCATGTCTATCACCATGCACTAAACTTAAGTCAAAATGGATCAAAGATCTAAATATTAAAATAGGGCTCGGGGTATAACTCAGTGGCACAGCTCCTGCCTCACAAGCTCAACATCCTGAGTTCAATTCCCACATATACAGAAACACTAAATCTAATGGAAGAGAAAATAGGTAGAAATCTTGAAAACATAGGTGTAGGCAGAGATTTCATGAACAAAACCCAAACTGCATGGAAATACTCCAAAGAATGAACAACTAAATCTCATCTTATTAAAAAGATTTGTGCCCCAAAAGAAATCACTAATAAAATGAAACAATAACCCATAGAGTAGGAAAAAAATTCAGCCAATTGTCCCTTAGACAAAGGACTTATATGCAGAATATACAAAAAATTTTTTAAATTCAGACCCCTCCAACTTAAAGACCTAATCAAGAATTGGGCATCTGAGATGAATATATACTTCTCAGATGTAGAAGTATAGATAGGAAATAAATGTATGAAAAATGTTCGAAGCCATTAATCATTTGAGAAATGCAAATTAAAACAACACTGAGATCCCATCTCACCCCAGATAGAATGGCTGCCATCAATAAATCAACCTATAACAAATGCTGGAGTGTCTGTGGGGAAAAAGGAACCCTTTGCCACTGCTGGTGGAAGTGTAGACTGGCACTATCACTGTGGAAATCAGTGTTGGGACTCCTCAAAAAACTAGGATTAGAGATCCACTCAACCAGGCTATTCCCCTTCTGGGTATTTTCCCAGAAGAATTAAAAACATCATTCCACAGCGATATATGTCCACCCACGTTTATAGCACCATAATTTGTAATAACTAAATCCTGGAAATAAATGCCCATCAACCAAGGAATAGATAAAAAAGAGGTGGTGTTTTTATACAATGGAGTACCATTGAGCTATAAAGAAGAATAAACTTGAAACTTCTCAAAGTAAATGGCTGCAACTTGAGAACATACTCATAAGTGAATGAATCAGTCTCGCACGTGTAAACATGGTATTGTCCCCCTAGTGTAAGAAGCTGAAAGAGCAAATAAGAGTCAAAATGTACAACAGGTATTAGGAAATGGAAGAAACTGTACAAAAGGAAAGAGAAACTAGGATGGGGGACTGTAGAAAAGAATGAGGGGAAGAGAAAAAGTAAACATATTTATACTTCTAAGTTTATATATAAAAGTAAACATATATATATATATACATATATATATATATATGTATACACAAGATAGTTAAGATAGCTGTATTGAGAAGAAAGGTTTGTGCTTATATTGTTCAGTCTTTCATGCCTATAATGTAATATGAGCAACTACTTTGAAGATAACAATAAGCAATGTACTATCGTTGCTCTCCTTCTATCTTTGTTTGAAATTTTATATCGCTGTTTTTAATGATTTTTCTCTTTAAAATAAAGATACAGCTAACACAAGGAAAATAACTATCAACGAAAGCACAGCATATAAACTGAGAAGATGTAAAAAGCTATAGAAATAAAGGAAAAAAACAATATAGTGAGAAACAGTTTCACAAATGAGGTGGAATTTTAACTTAAGTATTTACAGTAGCAGTAACAGCAGTAGTGATAAGTAATTATAATATAGTAGCTAAGGTTTTTAAGGAGATCTTAATGTGTCAGGCTTGAAAACTTTTAATGTATTAATTCCTTTTTAATTCTCACTACAACCCTATGGAGAAAGTACTACAATTCTTATCATTTTCCTGGATCACTTCACTGGGATGCTAGTTAGTTGTTTTATACCTAGTAAGCGGTGAAATAAGCTGTACAAGTGGACTAGGTAAAAGGAAGCTGGAGAACATGAGTAAATGTTAAGAGATAAGATGAGCATATCTTGCTATTTTAAAATGTGGGGACCAAGTTGCAATTCTACAGCAGAAAATACTTGCTAAGGGTGCTTCGACAAAAGGCTGAATAGGGCAGACACTGATAAGGTAGGAATTAAATAGGTGGAAAATGGAAAGACATGAATGCCACTATAAAAAGCATTACAGTGATACCTCTCCTGAGGATATATAGAAGGAAGAGACACAAGATTCTAAAAAGTTGATCTGACTTTCAATATTTTAGCTCAAGAAACAAATCCTGGGATTCAACTAGTAAAGAGGAAAAGAGAGAAATATGAGGAACAAAAACAAATTTTGGACAAGTTGGGTGGGTTAATATAAAATGTAAATGAAAGAGGAGATTTAAAGACAATGTTTAAACTGGGTGTAGTGGTGCATACCTATAATCCCAGAACTCGGGAGGTTAAGGCAGGAGGATCCCCCAAATTCAAGGCCAGCCTGGGCTGCAACAGTGAGTTCAAGGCCAGCCTGAACAAATAGTGAGATCCTATCTCAAAAAACAAAATAAAGACAACGCTTAAAGCCTACATGACCAAGCAGAAAATTAAGGGATTGTATTAGCTTTCTATTACCATGACAAAACACCTGACATAACTTAAAATGAGGACGTTTATTTTGCCTCACAGCAGAGATTTCAGTCCATGGTTGTCTGGCCCTGTTGCTTTAAGCCTGTGGTAACACAGCACATGGTGAATGGGAGCATGTAGTGTGGGAAGCCCGTTCAGCTTTACAGCAGCCAGGAAACAAAGAAAGGAGGGGCCAGGTCCCAGTATCCCCTTTGAAGACACACCCCCAATAACCTAACTTCTTTCCACTAGGCCCTGCTTTCTAAAGGCTCCACAGTCTCCCAATCCTGCCACAGCCTTGGTGGTCAACTCTGTAATACACTGATTTTTGAGGCACACTCAAGAGCCAATCTATGGCAGGCCTATATAATAATCATTTCCTCTGAGGACCCATTGAGCTTGACTAGTTGATCAGAAATAGTGGCAGAAAACCAGTACCAAAAAAATAGGAAATGACTGCAATAATAGGATTCATTTTAAAGTAAAAGAACTGAGCATAAGTTATAACAATATTACTGTGAAAATATAGTAAGGCATGATCAACTGGCACTAGCTCTGTACTAGTAATTTTACAGAAAAATCAACAAAACATTATCACAAACTACCTTCACTCATGAAGTTCTTAGAGTCTTAGTAATTTTTTCCTGGCATCTGTAGGTCACAAAAAGAAAAGGAAGTAGGTTCAAACGATGTAATAAGTATTAATATCCTTACAATTTAGCATCTGTTGGGCACTCTACCACTTCTCAAACCTGGCAATCATTATTACACACTACCACACCATCATTTCCTGTTCCACACTGATTTTCAAGCAGCGAACAATTGTTTTTTAGCAGAATAACCTCTGAATATATAGCTTTACAAAGATACGATATTGGAGAGAGAGATGTAGGTATCTAAGGCTGAAGCCATGGACTACCTAAAACGAATAGTTCCAGGGCAAGCTCACTGCTGTTCTGAGCACCTTAGGGTATCTTTCATTTCCTTGAGAATAAAGGAAGGCGCTAAAAGGGAAAAACCATACAATGAGGAAGCAGCGCGAGAAAGTTCCCAGTACAGCCAGCCACGAGAGGGCAGCAAAACAGCTGGAAGGGCCGTGCAACCGGGCTCAGAGGTATTAAGGGCCAAGCCGAAGCCCACAGAGGCTGTAACACCTCTCAGCTAGTGCAAGAACTGAAAGTTCTTTTTCTTTTCCTAAAGAGGAAGAACTACCGGTCACTGGCAGATCACTTTATGCACAGTCATTCTACCTGAATCTCCTTTGCCTGCCCACCTATGACAGAACCCAAGACGTTTTGTTTTTTTAAGCCAGGATCTCTCACTACGTTGCCCAAGCTGGTCTTGAATTTGTAGGCTCAAGTGATTATCTCTCCTCAGCCTCTTAAGTAGCATGTGCCACCACACCCAGCTTCGCCAAAACTTCTATAGTAGCTGAGCAATTCTGCATGTATCTTATTCAGTCCCCATAACAACTTTATAAGAAAAGTGAAGCTCAAAGAGATTGTATTAAAACAACTTTTTTTGCATGAAAATCAAACTCAGGACCTTGTGCTTGCCAAAGAGGCCCCAATACAATTTTTAAGGGGCAAGAACATCACAATTCAAACCCAGATCTAATTCCAAAGACAAAGCATTTTCCTATCTTGCTTCAAAGCGTCCCATCTTTCAAGAATAGCCAGGTGAAGCAGGGAAAAGAAAGATACTGCTTCCCATACCTGAGCCACCTGCCTTAAATCACTAAGGTAAAAGCCCTGAAACTACCAAAAAAAAAAAAAAAAAAAAC
>PVLD010016712.1:0-44102 GCA_004027595.1 Dinomys branickii | reverse complement strand
AAAACACAAGAACCAAAAATCCAAGGACAAGAAAGAAAACAGGCATACATCAACAACAGCAACAACATCCACAACAACAACAACAGAAGAAAAAACACCACTTGTTGCTGCTTTACATATTGTTATCTTCGAAGTGTGTGTTCAGGCTAACACATACAGATATACACTATTAATCTAATTTCCTGTCTTCGATTATTGCCTGTGCTTCTTTTATCATTTGAATTCACTATGTAATAGATTGAATAGGATGGGATTTTCAGGTTTCTTTGCTTGTCTTGGCAATTGGAGCTTGATTTGTAGTATAAAAGAGTGTTAGTGTGTTTGTCTTTGTTCACTTACAGCCTGAGTTGAGTGGTGGTCACAGTCTGTGCCCTTCCGTACTGTTTCATTTTATTTATTTATTTATTTATTTATTTTTTTGGCGGTACCGGGGATCGAACTCAGGACCCTGCGCTTGCTAGGCAGGTGCTTACTCCACTGAGCTATATCCCCAGCCCCCTTCCATACTGTTTTAAAGATACTAGTGACATTTATGAATGCCTCTCACTGTGGAGTTTTGAGGGTGACTTCAGTTCAAGGTCCCAGTTAAGAATAAACAGGTTAGCAGTTTTCTTACCCATGATTCAGCCCACTTTTCATCCACTTTTGAGAGTCTTAAGAAAGACTGCACATAATAAACCCTCAGTAACTAGTCACTATTATCATATCAATTAGATCTTTAATATCCAGATATCACTTCTCAAGAACTTCAAGTTTTAAGGAAAAGATAATACAGTCAACTGTGCTATGTTCTTTAGTATGATTATGCAAATCCTTGTAGTCACCTGGATCCCATGTGGATCATATCCATCTTTCACTGCTTTTTTCTGATAAACGCTTCTCCTTTTCTAATGCAGAGGGTCAGTGGCAAAAAATAGTGTTTCTACAGTTAGAAGCAGGCCTCCTATTCAGGTAAAGAACTGCACCAGAAATCTGGATTTTGAATACTAATTATAGTCATTTCATGGAGTACTAAGAACTGTACCTCACTTGAGGCAGCAAAAACAATACTAGTGGGTGTAATGTAGGACCAGAAAAGGAAGGTAAAGGGTACTTTTCTTAGATAAGTAACTTATTCACCATAATGTTGAGAGAAATTGTGTAGCTAGAACTGAATGCCATAAAATTGAATTGCCCTAAAATCAAATGCTGTAAAACAGTAACTATTATTTCTCCAGTAAATTGATGGAGTAGGCAGCTATATTGGTTTAGGTGAGGATCTGTTGCACTCTTACACTTACAGTCAGCTGTAGCTGGCTGATCCAAGGTGACCTCTGAGGACTTTACCTCAGAACTGGTACATCATCATCTCTGCAGTCTACTGGGCAAAGTCAGCCGGACAGCCCGCATGGGGTCAAGGGCAGAGAGATAAGCTCCGATGTTCTGTGTAAATCCCGAGGCAAAGGAAAGCATCCAGGCTGGATAGATGCTTGGGGCTGGCCCCATGGTCAACCCACCCCACTGCCTTCCCAGATTTGAGGGGCGATGCCCCCTCAAGTGGCCCCTCCCATACCAGATCATTCCCACCCACCCGAGGTAACTCCCACAGTTCAAAACTGCGAAGTGAGGATGTGAGTGATCTGTGACCCTCAGTACAGTCACGTTAGTGTTTTAGAAAGGTAACTAGAAAATTTTATAGCGATTTTACTGTGGCTGTAGTTCCTTCATTTAGCAGAGTCTTGATTTTTAAAATAGCATCTCCTTAAAATGTTTCTTTTGTTTTTTCTGTGTATGTGTATATGAATGTTTATAGCTATTTATATGTATACACATATGGATGTATATGTGTTTATATGCAAACATGTATATATATACACATATATGTATATGTATATTACAATTCCTGCGTTATCTCTGCCTGCATGCCTGTGTCTTTGTTATTTTTGGCTTTCTGGTATACCACCTTATGATCATATTCTGAGGGTGCTGATCACTCTAAAGGTCACTATCAAGAGAAAGACATACTATCTGCCTCACTGGAGCCAACTAACTATTCTATAGGCAAAAATAAATCTAGGTGAGGATGTTTATAAGCATACTTACGCGTCCCTTTGGCGGTGGAACTGATACAAAATCCATAGCTCAGCTACAGAGGACTCAAAGCTCTGGCTCACAGTTTTGCAATGGAGGTAGCTGCCTTGGTAATTCTCCAGCAGATGCAATGTTGTCATCTCCATGAAGAGTTTAATGAGTACCAACAGGCCTTGGTAAGGTGCAGAACCCAGAGGTAGCCACATGCTCCTTCCAGCAAGCTGTTGCAAGATTACAGAGCTGCAGGCATTCAAGAAGAACTGAGACCTTCCGTTTTTACTTCATAAATCTGCACACAGACTTCACTTTGGGGCTCATATTATTAAGAGGAGACTACAGAGGAAAAATAAACCCATTAGGTAAAGTAAATGGTATGCTTGCTTCTATAGCTACCCATGGTTTATTGCTGCTGTACGTTATTTCTAGCAGTACTTGTAACAGTGATCATAAGGGACCTTTAAAGACTTGTTGATGCCTCTTGGGCAGTTTCAGAATAATATAGTTGGTAAATAATTCTGCCTACGTATCTTATGTCTTCAGGATTCCTTTTGCCTTTTGTGTGTTACGAGTATATTTGCATGAAAACAGGTTAGTTGGTTATCTGTCCTTTGAGAGCTAGTGTGTTCTTCCTTCTAAGTCAGAATCATGCTTTCCATTCCACAGTCATTTCTGTAGTCAAGGGAAGATTTGTGAATTGTAGTGACAGGGGAACAGATAAAGATCTAAAAAGCCAAAAGTGGTCTTGTTTATCTTTGTGGTGTTTTCTTCTTTTTAAAATGTGTTTACTGTTAATTAAAGGTTCAAAATTGATTGTTTGGGCTACAGTTTATTGGGTGTGGGAGGGAAATGTTCTCGTTAGAGTGACATTTAATTGCACAGCCAGTATATATCTCATATAGCTATGACTGTTCTGCGTGCAGCAGAAGCTGTAGGTTAGAATCAGGAAAAATGATTTGATTCTTATTAATTTCTACTATTTCTATTTTCCAAAATATTTAAAATTTAAGCTTCTATCATCAAGTTTTATTGATTTCCTTCCCCATTTTGAGGAAAGAATTCGAGGGCAACCTGCACTACTTAACGAGACCCTGTCTCTAAAAAACTATGTATCAGATGTCCTAATGTGTATAAAACTGAACTGTGATTTTTGTTTGTAAATTAGAGACCATAGTATTTACCAGCACGTGTAGAGGATATCTGTACAGTTTTATTTCCATGTTTTTAAAAAATGATCATCGGAATGCCTTTGGGCCTTTCGTCACTTTTGCTGAATCAGATTCTCTGAGAGCAGAGAAAATGTCATTTTAAGTCATTTCCATAGGCATTTCATATACATATCACAGTTTGAGAAATACTGCTAAGCTTATCTCTGAAATATATTTGATTATTGGGATGCTATATACGAGGACCTCATTAATTCACTTTGCTAGAGAATTGTCTCCATGGCACAGTGGTTACTATTCTGTACTTGGTTTCTGTCAGTCCTCAGTATAAGAAAGGATAACATGTGAAGTGAATCTGTACCTTTAAGAAACTATTAGCATGTTATATATAGTTCATATGTTGTTCAGAGACCTTCAGAAATTTATGAAACTTTTCTTTTTAATTTAACTGCTTTTTGCATCATAGCATACACGAAGAAAAGGAATCATAAGCATTCAGTGTGGTCAATTTTTCAAATTTATCATGAAATATCTATGTTGTATGCACTCGGATCAAAGACTAGAGTGAGCAAAGCCCAACCAGCCTCATGCAGGGGTTACTCCCCAACTCCCATCGCTGGAGCGGCTAGGTGCATCCGTACATCCGCGGTGTTTACTTCCTTTCTCTAAATGTACCCTACAGATTCATCTGTAATGCTACTGTATTTGTAGTGAATTCA
Organism: Dinomys branickii; assembly: GCA_004027595.1. NCBI lineage: Eukaryota > Metazoa > Chordata > Mammalia > Rodentia > Dinomyidae > Dinomys > Dinomys branickii. The sequence continues at coordinate 40,150 of PVLD010016712.1, read as the reverse complement.
TGCCTGTCCTTACTTAGCATCTTGTGATTACTTATCAGTTTCTGCATAACAAATTAAACTAAGTTTGCAACTCGTAGAATGAACTATAATAGAATGAGCATTCTCTCAGACTGTTTCTAGGCATAGGAATGGGGGGGTGAGTTAACCGGGAATTCAGACTTGCATTTCCTCATGAGAGCATGTCTAGTCTTCAGGACTAGATGTCCTGAAGACTTGCTGGAGGCAATGTGGCTTCCTCATATGGAGATTGGCAGGAGACTTTGGTGCTACTTGGGCCTCTGAACAGGGCTTCCCATGACATGGCAGGTGGTCACTGCAGTTTGGCTGATATGAACAATGCTCCTTTGAACATTCTTTTACATAAATTTCATCAGCAAATGAAGCATTTCTGATGGGCATGGAACTAAGAGTGAGATCCCTACACATATGTCACGTGGACATTTAACTTTAACGAGGCCAGGCATGGTGGCACACACCTGTAATCCCAGCACTTGGGAGGCTGAGGCAGGAGGATCCTTGTGAGTTCAAGACCAGCCTAAGCTACATAAGTGAATTCAAGGCCAGCCTGAACTGCATAGTGAGACCCTGCTTCAAAAAAAAAAAGACATTACCAAGGAGATTTCCAAAAATGCCTGCATAAGTGTATATTTTTAGCAGGAAGTGTCTAGTTCCTCCATCCTTGAACTTGATAGAGTCTGTAATTTTTGTTTTAGCTATTCTGAAATGGAATGAGTGCTATAATGTGATTTCAAGTTACACTCCTTTGATAATGGTGTTTACTTATTTTGGGTACATTTATTGTCACTTGGATTTTCTTTTCTGTGAAATCCCTATGATAGTGTTTTCTCCATTTTTAAGGTAGGTTGTCTGCTTTTGATTACCACTCTGCACACATTCTTTCTGTGTTCCATTCATGGTTCTTTGTGGTACATATGTATTATGAATATTCTCCCACACTGTGACATTTCACTTTGTAATATCTTTCAGTGAACAGAAAGTTTTAGTTTCAATAAGATCAAATACAGTATTTCTTCTTTTCTCTTCATGTGTAAGTTTTTGAGTTTTGCTAAGAATCTTTTGCTTGCTCAAAGTATAGACTATATTTGCTATGTTTTCTTCTAAGAGTTTCGTTGTCTTACCTTTTACATGCAAATCTACAAATATATAGCTATATATAATATGTACATTATATATACTATATACATATATTATATAGATAATATATACATATGTTATATAGATAATATATATGTATCAATTGCAATTGCTTCCCTAAGAATGTAAACATAGTTTTGCAATTAAACACCAATCAGTGTAGTGTATCATATTATTAACAAAACTAGAGTAAATTATATGAACCTATTAATAGATGTAAAAATTATATAGTGAAATTAAATACTTGTTATATTAAAATACAGCCACACTTATAAATATGTTTTCAACAAATGAGAAAAAGAACTTTTTGCATCTGATTTTTACGGGTAAGTTTCACAAAATTCAATTTGAATAAATAGGAGGTTGAATGATTTATCCGTTTTTGAAAAAAGTGCACATCTAGAAAGCATCACAGGGGCAGGAAAGCGTTGGGACTCTTCCCTGGGGGAGAACAAGACGAGGATGCACAGCCCTTCTCTGCAGAGTCACGGGGGGCCCGGCCAGGGAGTGAGCCTCAGAAAACAACTTCCTGGAAAGAGAGGTGTAAAATCACTTCTCTTCTCAGTGACGTGATTATTTGTTTAGAAAACCTAGATGAGCAAACAGACCACTGGAGCTAGGAAGGGACGTTAGCGCGGTTACGGGTACTGAATCCGCAAACAGACTAACTGCATTATTTTATGTCTAAAGCTAACAAGCTGAAAATGAATTTTTAAAAGAACTATTTACACTCACTTCAAAGCATATCATACACTGAAAATAAACTAGATGTAAGATTTATAATGTCTCTAACTGAACAGTATAAATATTAATAAAAGTAACTAAAGAAACCCTAAGAAAGTATACAGCATAGCTACAGATTTGAAGTTTCAATCCAAAATAATTTCATAGTTTATCTCAAATATAATTAAGATCCGTGCAGTTTTTTGGAATCAACAAGCTTACTCTAAAATGCATTTGGAAAAGAGAATCAAGAAGAGCAAAGACTCTGAAAAATAACAAGAAAGCTGTAGACTTTTGCTAGTGTGTAACATCAGAGTAATTAGATTAATATCTTATTGGATCAAATATAGGAAAATATATCACTAGAACAAACAAAAACGTCCAGAAAATGATCCATTTAGATAAAGGCAGTGGATGGATGTATGACAGAGATCATCCTACAGTTTGGTGAATTTATAAAGTATTTTCAAATGTTGATAGGTCTTTTGGATGTTCATCTTGAAAAGGAAATCAATGATTCTATTTTATGGGTCCCTTCATTTTGTGTTAGATATTTTAAATCCTTTTTAGAAATAGACAAAATATTAATAATGAATAAATCAATCATTGAAGCAAGCTAAACTTCTCTAGAAATTGTTAAAGTTCAATTGAATTGTCAAAAAGAATTATAACTCATGTAGGCATCCTAACAGTTATATTTTGGTAAAATTATAGCTGTCCAACATCATGCTACTAATACATATTGCAAGTATAAATATCATATGGAATGTTCTTTAAATGTTAACATGTGGCAGTATTAAAAATAAGTTCCCTTTCCATAAGGAATCTACATTTAATAAACTTCATGTAATATATATCCAGACCAAAAAAAAATTTAATTTCCTTTTAGGAAAAATTGCCTGAATGTCAAAATAACTTGCTCATGTGAAAGGAGTATGTAGAGGAGAAGAAATAATTTTTTCAAAGATGCGAAGTGCAGTGAAGAAACAAAGTGTGTTAGTGATTCTGAACATGGGCCTTAGTTACTTGACCCATCTGCTCTGGAATTCCTGCTCTGCCACTCAGTGGCTGTGTGATCTGGTGCGAGACACTTAACCTTCCTTCAGGATCGACTGTTTCATACCTGAGATAGGATTATATCTAGCTCCTACGGGTTTGACTTTGTGTAGAATTCAATGTATTCCTGATATTGATTAAATTACAGAGCATAATTTTTCTATGTTTTTAATGTTATATTGAATATTTAGTTTTGATGTGTTAGGAAATAAACTCGGACATTTAATTTCAGTAAGCACACTGAATGCGGAGTAGCTAATTTAGGAGAGCAGGTGAGAAAGCAGGGCGATGTGAGGCAAATAAGGAGCTCCGAACACTGTTTGCAGCCCATCTGCTGCAATGAGGACCCAGGGAGTCATAACCCCGGAAACTGTAGCCACTGTTGCTGTACTGTAAAGCACTCCAGTGCTGCCGGCTCTCTGAGCTCCCATTCCCCCAATGCACGTGCCCATAAAGTGCAGTGTGTTGTAGCCACAGCAGAGCAGTAGCTAGAGCTTCAAAATAACATTGCAATGACTTCTCTAATCTGTGTGTCAGAGGATTATTTTAGACCTTGAGTCTTGTACTTCTTTAAGTTAATACACTTTTTTTCTCGGATCCCTGTATTTGGGGAAATCTCTGACACACTGTATTCCCAGAGAATATTTTATCTGATACCGAATGCCTAGAGGGGACTTCTGATCCAAAAATGTGAGTTCAGCAGCCAAAACCAGAATACCAGATCAGCGGTGGGGTGTGAAGTCTGTGTTTCAGGCGGAATGACAGTGATATTGTAAGTCTCTCTCTCTCTCCCTCTGCCTCTCCCTCTCTGGCTTGGTGGTTGGCGTCTCCAGGAGTGCCATCACCTTCGGCGCAGGTGCACTTTGTCAGCAAATTCAAACTCAACTGTGTGCTGCAAGGCAAGTTTCCAGGTTCACTGCTTCTTTCTGTCGCTGCCCCTCTCCACTGGTACTTGGCCATTGTCTTCTTGGCTGTTTCTGTTGCTTGGGTGGTCAGAAGCAGTATACCAAGATGCAGAGAAAAGTCCGTTTTCGACGCTTAATGTGACAGCATCCCAGCCATCCTAGGAAACGACTGTTTCTGCTAGTGATAGCGCTCTGCAACAGGACAAGGACTGGGACAGCCGAATAGGCCCTTCACCTCAGCAGTACCCTGTTCCCACATGAATTCTGTCTCACTTATGTTAGAGCTACATGGATGGTGTTACAGAGATTAATAGTCACCCAGTAAATTATGACTCAGTAATGCCAGCCTAATCTACACATTAGATGGCAAAAGCCCAAGTTGATAATTTACTAAACAAATCAGAAGGTTCAATTTTACTTGGTTGTGAGAAAGGCAAATATGTACAGTTAAAAATCCTGGAAGAAAACAAATTCACTTTGAAAAATGATTAAAGTGTAGAACTGAATTTTCCACCACTCTGTAATCTGCTAAATGGAAGCAGGAGTTATTCTGGATTGAATTTGTTACATAGCTCATGCATGAAATGATCTGTTGCTTATTCTTGTGAAGCTGTTTTCACATTATGAAACAGCAGAGGGGAAAACGTATTCTGTCTGAGGCTTTGTAAAAATATTGAAAGCTCTGAGTGAAGCTTTTGTAGAGGTATCTAACTACAGCTTGCATGCATACTTTACAGGCCAATAATTGTTATCCCAGAATCACAGATGCTTAACTTTCAGAATTATCTCTTAATTCTTAACGGCTTCAGAAACTCCATTCTGAAACCTTGAGGTCCTCAGCCATGTGATTACACTGCCATCTTGTGGCTTTACGGTTTATCATCAAGAACTCTTTTTTAGGAGGTGCTGTCCTCTGAACTTTTTCTGCCACTCGCGGCATCCAAAGGATTTGAAAAAAATCCAGTATTTTTCAAGTAGACAAATGGCTTTCAAGCTTAAGTCCCCGGACCAGAAACTTGAGCATTCCTAGGGAATTTGTTAGAAATGCAAATTCTTCAACTCCGCAGCGTGTACTGGATTCAAACCTGGCAGCAAGGCCCGGAAACCTGTGCCTCAGAAAGCTTTGCAGGGATTCTGATACTTGTTAAGATATGAGAACCACAGCTACAGACTCCTGAGGCGCACTAACACACATTTTGCTAGAGAGTGCTAAAGAACCACCAGCTCCTGTCCCATGAAAAAGAGCCCCGAGGAGATGGAGGGCAGAGGTTTGAGGGCTTCCAGTCACTTCGCTTGCCCAGCACCCTCAGCCCCCCCCCCGGAAAAGAAGCTGAGCAGTGGCGAGGGCTACAGGTCCCAGAAGCGTGAACTCCATCAGCGCTCCTGCCTGCAGCTCACCTGGAGGTGTGAGTCTGAAATAAGTCTGTGGCCTTTGGGATTATTCAAATGTAAATCACTTATGAATGGTTGTTATAAAATGGCACTTCTTCAACCATAGAAAGTACAGTTTCTAAGAGAGGAAGCTGAAGTCTGAAGGACCTTTAAATCCTTGGAAACCTGGGGAGCGGTGGGACAGCCTGAGCCGGTGTTGTGTTGCTTCCCAGCTAGACCGCAGCCATGCTGGACGGCTGCCCTGTGTCAGTCTGCGTCTGGAGGACTCCTGACATTTCTGACAGGAAAAGCCAAATCTGAGAAGCTTCATGGGAAATATTCCAGTGTTTAAGTGTAGATTCAACTTTAAGTGAATGTTTAATAATTAAAACTAAAACTTCCAGGTTGATTGTGTCCACTGACCGTCTGATTTCCAGACTAGCTAATGAAAATTGTGGCTATCAACCTTGGTATGCATTTATTAGAAAATGCAGATCTCACACTGAAGTGATTTGCATCCATAGGGTTTTTCTTAATATATTCAAAGTAGGAAAATCCAGTATCCCAACACATGGAGAAATTATGCTACTCAGCAATAAACTAGCTTTAAACTGAACAGAGGTCAAGAACCTGTAAGGTATCTGAATTCAAAACGTACATCCCCAAAGTGCCATGCTTTAAGAATAAAATGCACCATATTTCCACTAACATAAAATATGCTTCTCAGAACATTTGTAAAATCTTACAAATTTCACAACATACGAAGAAAAGACTTCTGAGTCCATAGCAATCACATATCCCTAGAGAAAAATAGTATTTTAATTGGCCAAGCAATGCATATTCAATACGTAGCTGCTGAGTTAGTACAATAAGCTATTACTAAGTGAATTTTCTCTATGAGGCATGATGTCTATGATTTGACCTCACTGATCTCAATGCCTCCGAGATTAAGAAAATGTGAACTTCTTGTACTGCAACCTGCATGTCTTTTGAAAGGACTTGAATATTGAAGTAAACCTAGATTTACCCTAGGTTTTCTCTGTGTTGTCTTTACAAATCTAGTAAAGTTGCAGCGACTGCTCTGATTCTAGTATTTTGGGGATAGAACTAATTCTGGGGTAGGCTACAACGACCACAGTGAGCCAAAAATTGTCCTGGTTACTGGAAGCCGAGGCCTGGATGAATCCCACTCTCTGTGTAGCACATACTTAGGGAAACTAGTTGTTCAGATGCTGCCAGTCAGTGAAGGGAGGCCAGCATACTGCCTCGCCCTATAGCTTGTACCTGTGCTTAAGGTTCCCTTCATGGGGACCCTTCACCACTCACGCACTTCTGACTTTCAAGAATATTTTGTTAAAATGTTTATACTCTTGGAAGGCTTAACATATGATGATTTCTTCATCCACCGAGCAAACACTGGGAATCTTACACTGAAAGTATAGATAGCCAAATGGGTACAATAAGTGCTTCTGTGTGGTTCCTGGCCAAGAAGAGCCTAGAAACCAGAAAACAAAACAATCACATGACAATTAAGATGTAGAGAAAAAAAGACTGGGGTTCACTGAAGAAAAAATGATATGAAACCTGTCCTGAGAAATCTAGAACGATAGCAGAGAACAGTCTGAGCCAAGGGGTCAGTTTTTGAGGGGAATATCCCAGAACTGACAGGCCCTTTCCTGGTGAATGAGAAAGAGATCTGCTGTGAGCCAGGGAAGCAACGGCAGAGCACTCTGTTACGGAAGAGAAGTTACATTCCAAGACCCGCCTCGGGTGCCGGGAAGGCAGATGCTACCAGACGGCACTGCGTGTATCGGGGTGTATAAGGTGGGATAAGTAGGGCGATATACTGTAATAAATGCAATAAAGTAGTTATAATTATTTCAGAAATATAATGGAATGATTAGTATAATATATTATAATAAAAGTTCTTTTAAATGTATTGTTCACTTCTGGAATTTTCCATTTAATATTTGCAGGCCAAGGCTGACAGTGGGTAATTAAAACCACACAAAGCAAAACCTTGGCTAAAGCAAGACTACTGTAATTACTTTTAATGGAAGTATTTGTCAAACACGGTATTTCTGAAGCCTGCACAAGGTCCCTGCAATGAAATTAATAAACATTCTTCGGCGGGATGAGAGTACATAAAGTCTGCACAAAACCGCCTAGAAGAAACCGCGTTCTTCAACTTCACCTGATGTTTTTCTGACTACAACTGTAGTACCAGTGACCTCGATCTCAGGGGTTTACCCTGAGACAGTCAGTCAGTCATAGGGCTTTTGTGATTTCCCTGGAATTGCTAGCAAAACCGTGGTGATTGACCCACTGTCTCAGGTTAAGACCCCTGAAACGAAGATGGCGATCAACTGCCTGACAGAATACGAATCACGGTTACTGAGTCGATGTTTACTATAAAAGAGACATCTTCCGATTTAAAAGAAGAATTTATGCTGTGAGCAAGAAATCTTCTAGGTCATTGATATTCAAAGTTAAACATTTAATGAAAAACTGGAATGTTTCAAAAGGGGGGAAATGTTTCTTGAGTATTTAGAAATTGATACTTTGTTTCACCTGTTTCAAATCACAAATGAAGTCGATGGCATTCTAGAAAATCTATGAGTTAACTGTTATCTGTTTATATACCTAGTGTTTCACAAAATTACAGTATATCTAAAAGTCTTGGTATCTTTCTGATAATCTAGCATTTACAAAAGACAAAATGGTTCCATTTCCACCAAAAAGCAACTAAAATGGTCTATTGCTGGAAATATGTCACATGGAACAAGATAAAGCCTATGAAAACAGTCCAGAAAAGTCACGGCTGAACTCTAAGGACCTCCATTATTTAATGTGAACAGTGTGTGTAACTTTGGAGACTGGGGCAGCCCTCCCTACAGTCAACTAAAGCAACTTTGTTTATGTGAAACCAATGTGGAAGCAGAGCTCAGAGGTACAATTTGCTTTGTACGTGGGGCAGAATCACTGAACTTCATCCAAAGTTGGAACAGAGTCAGAACTCGGTGAGAGAGTACTTAACACGAGTGACACAGTGTGCTCAGTATGTAGAAATGCTCTATGAACTGCAGAGAATTACACAGTAAAGGAACTCACAGTATAGCTCACCACAAACAATATCATTCTGTTAGCTTGCACTCACTGATTAACAGGCAGTGGTGTAGTGCAGGTCTCAGCCTGCATCTTGTTCTTTCGGCAAACATTCCTTTGGAAGTTAATTGATAATATTGACCCTATTTATTTTATGTGTGAAAGGTTTAATGTTGCATGGGTGAACTACAACTTTGTTTTCCATTTTTCCAAAGGAAGGCATACAGATTGCTTCCCATTGTTTGCTGTGACCAGCTTTCCAACAAACATCTCTTTGCGTCTCTATTTGCACTTGGGTGGCCGGGTTTCCAGAGGGTTCATATCAGAAGTGAATTTTCTGGGTAAGACAGTGTATTCTCCATCTACTTTGCTATATTAATGCCGCTTTTTTCAAATTAGAAACAGTAAGAATTACAATTGTATTACTTTGCTGTTTAGTCTTAGAATTTAGAGAACTTTTTAAAATGTTTGCTATTGCTAGTAAAGTTACATGACTTTATACACTGTCTCTTGAAGTGAGACACATCTCTTGTTGATATCTGGTACCCAGTTTTACAGACACCAAATGTTAATTTAGGGATCAGTGTGTTTATAGCTAGGAACACAACCAAGCACTGCCCTCAGGAGAAGGCAAGAGAAGAACAGGTACTTTTGTAGTGTGAAAAAGACTATTGTCTGTCGGAAAAAGACAAAGTAGAACGAAATAGACGGGTGTGGGGTGGGCGGCAGGGTTTGTAGTGGTACAAAGCTCAAGGCAGAGTCAGGATGAGAAGTTCAGAACAACAGGCTCAGGACTGGTGAGACAGCAAGGAGAGCTGCGGAGACGAAGCCCGAGAAGTGGCGGGGGGGGGGGGGGGAGTGTTATTACTGGGCCTCAGGGGCAGCGGCAAGCCTCCGGCTTTCAGCCGAACAAAATGGGAATCTGCTGAAGAGCTTTAAGAGAAGAGTGACATGACCTGGCTTGCGTCATACAGAGACCACTCACATTAAATGTCTGCCTGCTACGGCTTCTAAACAACCAGCAACTTGGCAAAGTGTTTCCTTCCTTTTGGGAAATCTGATTATCCAGTTATACGGGGCATCAAGGAAGACTGGGAAACGCTGTACTCAAATGAACAATTGTTCAGGGTGCGGATCAGCAGAGTGAGCGCAAGCTGTGAGCTTTACCCTTTTCCTTCTAGCAGCTCTGGTGCCGCATCTTCGCCTCTGTCCCAGAGCTACACAAGAATAAGGCTCCCTGCAGTTGTTGCCCACTGTATGGCAGGCCACGGCCCAGCTGCAGTCTCAGCTTTACATTTGGTGCCGGACAGCACAGTGTGTGGGAAGCTCTGTCCGCTTCATTTTGCAGAGTGAAGACAGAAGCCAGACCTCAGTCCCTTATTTCTTTATTGCGCCAGACTGACCACTGTGTGTGGTAGAGTTGTTAAATAGAATTTTTAAACTAGATGCCAGTGAGGATTACAATAACATGCTTCAACAAGATGGCGCTGGATACGGCCTAAGGCCACATTAATATTATAATAGTACTTCTAAACTTTGTGTGATTCTCTGAACTAACCAGCTTCTATCTGCTGTGAAGCTGTCACATAATAGTTAAATTACTTCTTTCTTGTTTGGTTTGCTGCATAAAACAAAACAAAAACATGAGATGAATTCTAAGTCTCCAAACAAAATTTATCCTACTTGTTTAAGAAATTTAAATTTAGTATGGCAATCTGATATTATAATTTATCACTAAAATCAGTATAAGTGGTTGTTTCTGTTATAAAATTCATAATTTTGAACAAAAAGCAAAAAAATCACAAACTTTGCCTTATCTTCTTCTATTTTGCTTAAGAATATTCCAGATAGTCTAGTCTTGCATAGATTTGTATTCTGTTCTCCTTCACAGGATGGTAAAACACATAGTTTGATCCCTAAATGGGTTCTATCCATTTGGAAATTAAAGCAGCAGTTTAAATATTCAGGTTCTGGCTTATTCAAAGGCAGTCCTAGCCAAGGGACAACAGATACCTTTTCTATAACCATTCAAAGGTGAAATAATAGGCATCTTTTTCCTGAGCCTTGAAGTTTACCTTAGTACATATTGTCTCGGGTACAGTTCATTTTAAACAAAGCTCAAACAGACATATCAGAACAATGTTAGATTATAATAAGTTGGTAGACATATTATTATTTGCTATAAAAAGGTGCATATCTGAAATCGGGCACCTTAGGCTGAGGTGAACTCAACACATAGTTGCTCTGCAGAGATGGGACACCCTGCTCCAGGCAAGGTTTGCCAGATGGTCCTGGTTCCCCTCAGTTGCAAGAACTAAAGAATCCAGAAATTAAGAAGTATGCATGTGTGTAACTTTATCCAGTTGGAATAACCTTTTTTCTTATTGATCATTTTTATAACAACTAGAGCAAAATGGCAAAACAAAACATACAAAACAAAATTTGCTTAAAAATGGCACCAGTCTGTAATACTTTGAAAAATCTACCTGTATAATTTCATTTATTAGAGAATTAAATCAGAAGGTAAAAATAATGCCCTAGCATTTTCCCCTCAGAGGAAAACAGCCTAAGAGAAATGATTAGCAATTTTCAGTGCTTGTGTAGAAAAACATTTACCCCTCTAGGAAAGTTGCTCTATTTTCTAGGCTAAATAACTCAATTTCCCCTCTAGCACATGAAGTTTAACTGGAAATATTAGTGGTCTCTTTCCATTTAATAATATTTCTGCATAAAAGCTTAAGGGGAAGTTTCCTAAGTAAGTTTGTCTGGTAGGTTCTCTTTGGCATAAGCACGATGTTAACTTGTTCAAGATGGTAAAGGGTTAACTCCAGAGTTCCTAACTAGACCTTTCCCATGGCACCCCTCCCCTGCACTTGAGGAAAATGCGCTCATGTGAAGGGGATTCTGAAACCGAATCCGATGAACACGCTCAGCATTTGGTACCAAATTTGTACTGTGACATTCAAACTTCTGCCATGGCCACTGCAATGTAAATAGGAAAACCTAAATGTGATTTGAATTGCCCTTTGGGGAGTCTTACAATGAAAGACAGCCCATTTCCAAGGTAGCTGATGGTATGGAGAGCCTCAGCAGTTAAGCTGGAGACTGTTCTGCTTCAGAGCACGAGCTGACAGGGAACTCTGCACGCCTGCAACTGGACTGAGGGAATTTGGTGGTTGACATAACCGTATATAGTTCTGAAATATTTTCTCTTGTTGGCGATGTTTTAGGTTATCCCGTGCACATAACCACTTTCATTACTCACAGGGTGATTCGGGTTTGAGGAGACAGCTGCCTGCATAGACCCTTGTTTGCAGAGCAGCATAAGCAACGACTGTTTTTTAATTAGCAACAATCTTTTGGAATTATTAGAAGCCGGAACACATCTCTGAAGCATTTATGTGCTAGCAAATGTGCTCTTAGCAAATAGATGTGCTGGATCTTTTCCCATGAAAACCAAAAAAGCAGGCGGGTACTGGTGTACACAGAAAACGAACAAGAAATCAGAATTTGTCAAGATGTTCCCAGAATCTTCAAAGAAACTTGTACACGTTTTGTGATGTTACCTGATGTAAATTGCAATCGATTCTGTTTGTGTACAGATGTAGACAGGAGACCGGCAGAACGTGGAGGTAGACATAGATGGGCATTCTGACGTTGTCCACTAGAGGGCGATGGTTCCCACGTTTACTGTGAGTGGACCAAGACTCAAAAAACAAAAACACCTAAGTAAATGCTATTATCCCTCAAACTCTTTGATACATCTTATATGTATATCACAAATATATGGTAATAAGAACAAATTAAATAGATGCCAAAAGGCTTAGCGTAAAAGGGAAATTCTCTGCGGATTTCCTCTTTTCTGCGGCCCTTCATGCATAACGTCCTTCGCATTTCACGATGAAGCTTGGCGCATTTTATACAAATGCCACCGGACCAAACATTTATCTCTGTTTTGTTTGCGTATGCATTAAGCTACGTGCTGTAGACATTTTCAGCAGTCTACACACATCTGCCACTTTTCCCATAAGTTTTAAAGTATATTATTTACTATATCTTAAATGATTTCTTTAATAAACCCCCATAAACGACGCTTAGATCATTTTCAGTATTTTGCTATTTAAAATAATGCTGCAGCGAAGAATCTTTAAGGCTTTTCTCTGTAAGTTAAAATCCCCAGATGCGTAATTACCAGACTTGTTTGTTTAGAAACATAATCACCATTGCAAATTGTCTGTCCCCAACAAGAAAGATGCCACTGACTTACACGCACAGCAGCTATGCCAACGGGGGCGCTCTGTGAGTCAAACCTTGTAACCAATCCTGATCTATTAAAAAAAAAAAAATTACGATAGCAGTTTTTAAAACTTCTGGGATTATAATTGACTTTCACTAATGAATTAACTAATTCAATTTAATATTTTTACGCTTGTAGAAATTTGTTTTATTGCACAAACACCAGAAAAGATGTTTGGCAAAATGACCTAGCTTCCATATACTGGCAATTAAAAAACAGTTCTATATCTAAACACACACCACTGTCTTGGTTACTTTTCTCTCGTTGCTGGGACAAAATACCTGATGCCCAAAATGAAGGAAGGAAAGGTTTATTTAGCTTACAGTTTGCGGAGGTTTCAGTTCATACTTGGCTGGTTCTGAGGCAGAGTGGCACATGGTAGAGGGCAGTGGCTCATGGCGGCGGTACACAGCAAAAACAGCAAGAGCAAAATGGAGGAATGGCAGCCAGCAGCCTCTTTCTCTCCCTTACATATAAAAAATATCCGCCCTAGGGCAGGTATAGCTCACACCCATAATCCCAGCAAACTATCCACCCTAGGGCAGGTATAGCTCTCACACCCATAATTCCAGCACTGGATCATGGATCAGTCATAAACTCTAAAAGCCACCCCATAACTGCGTGAGGATTTGGGAGGATATGCAGACACCAACTGTAACAACCACTTTCCCCGATACTTCCATACATTTAAAAAACGTCTGGTTATTATGAAAGCTCTGCTAAATAAATTAGATAGACATTATTGTTTCCATCCTACAGCTGAGACCAAATCCTTGGTCAGTGCTATTTTTCTTTCATTGCTATTATAATCTGATATCAATTTTTAAAATTTTAGTACAGAAGTTTCTCATCTGAATTTTACTTAGCCTTATAAGCCTAGTTCTCCCTTTCTTTTTAGAGATCACAATAATTTTCCTGTTCTTTTCTCTCTATTCCAAACTATAGCACCCACACTTTGCTCTCAGATTTTAGTAAAAAACAAGATGCCTAGAAAAGAAATGTCAAGTATTTTTGCCATTGTATTAGTGGTTTAAATATACACTCACGGTAGCAGGTTGAAAATAATTACAATAAAAGTTGGCTACTTCTTTTGATCATTCTTCTTTGAGAGAAAACTGGTTATGTTTTGTGTGTGATAGGCACATGCTTCCTGCATGACTGAAAAGTCCCCCACCAAAGCGCAACCTCGCCCTAAAGATGGCCAAACAGACAAGCCTTGCCGCTGCTGCGCCCGCCCTCCTCTGGCCGCGCTCCCCGCCCTCTGGCCGCGCTCCCCGCCCTCGCCCAGAATATTCCACAGGTGCTTTCTGTGCTAACTAACGTGGTCCACCTCCAGCGTGAGGAAAGGTCAAAGCTCAGAATGACAAGGACCAGCTCGACGTAGTAAAGTACCACTGTTTCTTTTAATATAATGGTTTATTTATTTTTCTGTGGACATGCTGTTTTGTTTTGTGGTAGCCCATACAGCAAGCCTCAGAGAGCAAATTTAAAACGTTACATTCTAGTAGTTTCTTTGGGTGTGGCAATGCTGTTCTTCTCTGACTGGTACTAACCGGAGAAACCACCCCCTCCTCCCTGGCCTCTACCCTGAAAAGAAATTATCAGTGAGATTTGGGTGATTAAATAATTACTTATTTTGTAAGTTGCATTTTTAATTATTGACTGATGCATTTGAAGTGCGGAGGTGAGATGAGGCAGGATTGTTATTAGCTACGTTTTTCTGAACTTTAAAAAATATGGCATTGCCAGAAAAGGAAAATACATATGCAGGAAAAAAAAATTAGATTTGTATATAGATGTAGTTTTTATTTGTGGGAAATGAATTATGTGTATGGAATGAATTCCTGAACGTGAATGTTGTTGTAAAAATAAATAACTTAACAAAAATGAGTTTGTACAAATCAGAATGGAAGGCAATCTGTGTAGATAAATTTGAATTTATTCCTGCCTTGTGCTGTAACTTTCTGTGCTGAAAAATAGGGTTTTGGATTATAATGTTCCAGCTGTTCAGTAATTTCTTATCAATTGTGTAAAATGACCTTTGGACTGAATATTTAAAAATTGTTATATATTTTTCATAGAAGATATGTACATAAAATTCTCTGTTTCCTGTTGGAGAGGTAATGAATACTTTCACAAATGCTTTAAAACAAGACTTTTTTAAAAATATAAAAAATTTTCTAGTGGTTGAAAAGTTTATGTCCAGAAGCCCAGAAACAAAGTCCATTTGTTTACCAGACTCTGTAGTAGTACCTGGAAAGAGCAGGGCCGAGCAGGGAGAGACAAGTCATTTGCTAATTTTTATGTTCATCTTGATCACAAGGGTTTCTGAGAGTGTATTGTCGGTCAAATGTAGGCCATGGTCAGTCCGTGTCAGATACCTTGTGGCATCTCCCAAGCTGGGCTACATTTCAAGAGGACACTGCAGTGGAAAGAGCGGTTTTCCTTCATGACTTCTGTGTGTACTTGTACAAGTCTCTACTTTAAAAAACATTACCTTTGTTCTGATATATAGAGAAAGGGGCTTTATGTTTCCAACCCTTGAAGATGATACACGTTTATCTCTCCCACTCTCTCTCTCTTTTTTTTTTTTGCTTGGTACCAGGAATTGAACTCAGGACCTTGCACTTGCCTGACAGGCGCTTGTGCCACTGAGCTATATCCCCTGCCAATCTCCATAACATACTGCAGTTGATCACCTCAATAATTTTAAAGGACGAAAATGAGACTCGTTAGGATAAATAAAATAGACAGCTGAGTAATTGACTTCTGTCATATCTCTGCCAGTACTTTGAAAACATTTTGACAGTAGGTTCCTAAAGTGCTTTTGACAGTAGGCTCCCGAAGTCCCAGTAAGAGATGCACTAGTGCACTAGCACCCTGTGTCCTCTTTGTGTCCTTGGGTGACACAGGAGCCCATAACACAATCAGGTGCGTGTGAGTGCTACTTTCTGTCAAGCTGCATGCTCCAGAGGCACACAGAAGTGCTCACATGTTTCTAAACAGCCAGCTTGTGCCAAGGCTTAAAGCCTTTGGATTTCATAAGAGCTTATGCTCGGGCAAAATATTAAGAGAAATGCCTGTTGTGTTTCTGGGATGTATCATCTTTCGTTGGAAATATTGGCTAAAAAAGCACTCTCAGAAGAATCCTCTCCAAGGCTTATTTGCTATTTGTGTGTAAAAGTGATTTTTTTCTGAAATAAATTTCAAATAGTTTTATTTGCCAGTCCAGCACTTTTATGGAAACATCAAGGCAATAATTGTCTCATGCTGTAGACTGGTAACAGAGTTCTCTCCCCTCCTATATCTGAAAGCAGAAATATAAATAATAAATATAACCTAAAATATGAAGATCAATATTATCCATTATCAATATTAAACAATTTTAACTTTTAATTTTGACTTGGTTTGCTTTTAAGAGTTGGATTTTAAAAGCTTTGTTTAAAATCCCTGAGTGCGTTTTAGTTTCTACCTCTATTTTCTAGTTAAAATTCGGTGGGAAAAGCAAAGCTGGTATTATATAGCGAGAATAATAATGACCCATTATTATCTCAGCTTCCAAGTCTGTCTTCTAAATTGTGGATCCATCCACAATGCTTTAAGTCATTTCAAACAATATTTAATAAAATTGCAGTAACTCATGACATGATGAGTTCTAACGCGCTTGTAAATTTCCTCTCCCATGATTGTGTTTGGCCTGGCTTAGTCCTCACCCAACCAACCTCACTGCACCTCCTTCGTTTGCCAAAACTATTTGTCTTTTCTGGGAAAAAAACTCTTTTTCCTTTTCCCCCTTTTAGCAGCCTTTTGCTCCTGTTCTCTTGCTCTAAATTTTGCAAGGAAAACTATTAGGAAAATATAATTCACTAATTTGATTTGATTGCAGTAAGGAAATCAAGACACATCCATGTCATTGGATAGATCTCCATTTCTTGTTTCCTTCATAATCATAGAAAAACTTAGTTGTCCACAACTGTTCAGTTTGTAAGCTCTCAAAATGAAGCTATTTATTCACCAAACTATCTGAACCGTGGCAAACTCTGTCTCTGCATATTTTATCAAACTTAATTAAGTAATGGGGTCTTTTGTCATTAGGCTCAACTTCATCTTCCAAGGAAAACCCACTACACTTTACAGTTCCTAAGATGCCAAGCATCTATTTCTTGGTGGTGTTGAAGGTAATTTGATTTATATCCCATTCTAGTTAAGATGCCCTGGCCTTCAAGCATTCTTTGACTAGGAGTTAGAGGCTAAGGTCAAGTTACCAATGGTAATCCATCTCTCTGTTTGCAAAAAATGAATCACCATTTGGATCTTAAGACTGGTAAGCTTTGACTTGGCTGCTTTGTTCAAAGATTGTCAGCAAAATGTATGAACGTGGCCTGTATCTAAAACTTCTAGTTGTACATGTCAAGGAGTCTAACAGGGCCAACAATGTAGTTGTGAATAATTGGTAAGAAGGAGGTGTGGTCTAGAAGCATTTGTCTGTGTCTGATTTAGACTGGATTGATTTGATCTCGGCTTAATAATATTAAAAGCTCCTCCAGTCATTCTGGGGCACAAATGAAAATGCTCTCAGATTATTAAGCAAGAATGTGACTTACTCAGGACAGCATGAAGGACAAGCGGCACATGAAGTGCTCCCTTTGAGCCCTTTACTTTGGACCAAGTGAACTGCCCCTCGGGAAGGGAAGCATCACTGGGAGTTGTAACATTTTATTAGGAGTTGAACTGGAGTTTGTTTTGGAGAGTTGGCAGTTAAAGCAGCTGAATTTAAGATGAGCAGTTCATAACATTTAGAGGCTGGTTGTCTTCAAGTACTTTGTCTTTTAATGACTGAAATAAAGAAACTTCTGAGATATGGTAAACTTTGAGCTTTTTTCAAATATCTTTATTGTCTACTACAGAGTAAGCATTGAATTAATACTCAGCAATTGAGCATGTGTGTCTAAATGGAGGTTTGTGTGTGAAAATTTATACTACTATTTAAAATATGTGTTAAGAAAAAAGGCATTTGTTTTCATAGGTCGTAACATAAAGAGCAATAATTTCATAATTTTGAACTGACAAGAATCTACTTACATTCCTACAGTTATTTGATTTTAATGCATCATGCAAAGTAACAATTTCTGTTCTTGTATTTCTACTTGTGTTGCCTCTTTACAGTGAAAAGGGAAAAAAGTTAAGGGTGACTAAACACACATGCATTTCTGAGGGTTATTGTTGGAGCTGGTCACTGATGCAGAAGCTTTCTTAGCATATTAGAATATCATTTGCTGATGTTCATTGACCTCAGTACTGATCGGAAGAACTATTTTTGCTAAGGATTTGTTTTACTTGGACTGTAGGATTTTAATGAAAATGTGAGGCTCTCTTCCTTTAGCAAAGGCACAAAGAAACAATTACTGTTAGTCATGTTGCTTTAACTTCTGTATTATATCAGTGTTCTCTTTTATGTCCATCTAAGGGTGTATTTGAGCAGAGGCACATACCTTTTACAGTACTGTGCATTCAAGAGTTTCTTGTGCACCTGTAAGCACCACTCTACCCAGTCTAAGCACCCTGTGATGTATCGTACAGTCTGTGCATGTTCAGTGGATATTACTAACAACATTTATTATTCTTTCAAAGGAACACTCGCCTCACATACAATAGGTGCGACCAGCAACTCAAAACCTAGCCAAGGGTGTCCTTTCTGTGTGTTTTCTTCCTGCCCTTTAAATTACACAGATCTGAAGGGTAGAAGGTATTGGCGATATAGCATCTCAAACTTATTTTTTCATAAAGGAGCAGAAAATCACCTAACTTCGCAGTTACTATGATTTTGAATACAGCATAGCCAACTTACTATATACTCACACTGAAATAAAGTGCGAGAGGTCCCCTTATTAGAAACGCCCTCCTGATCATCTTCAAATAAGAATTATTTGTAAGTTAAAGTGCCTAATGGAGCTATAGAAATGACAGTATCTAGTGTAGGCCTTAGGGAGGAGGGACCTCTCCCAAGTTAGCACAGGCAAGGAAGGGCCAGTAGCTCCAGCCCTCGGTCCAGATCCCCTCTCACTATACTGAGCCCGTAGAATGAGGTTAGGGAAGGAACTATAGCTCCTCTGAAAAGACCCACAAACCAATATGGTATGTTCACATTCCCCCGTTAGCAGAGTTACCTCTGGGGAGCAGTGCAGTATCATCATTTAAAAAGAGACTTCTGAGCCAACGGCCTGATGATGATCTTCTTCTATAAAATGCAAACAATAATAGTCGTTCCCTCAGGAGCTGATTCGCTCATCAAATGAGGTAACACGGAGAGAGGGTTTTGGACAGTATTTAATCAGAAAACATGTGCCCCTCAAGTCTCCGTGGAATCTAGTCTTTGAACCTGGTATCTGAATGATTTTACCTTCTTACTTGCTTTCTCTCTTCTTTCACCCTCCTCCTCCCTCTCAGAGTCCCTGCGTTTTGAACATCTCTGAAGACTAGACTCCTAACCACAGGCATTTTAACTGCGCTGTTTTTGTCTTCTGTTAGCTGACCAAAAGCAAGGACAAAAATTGAAAAATAGGCATGGTCAAATTAACCCTTGATTTTCTCAATGGGTGGGTCTGCTGTGGATATTAATATAATCTGTTGGCAATATATTAAAATGTCACTTTCATGCTGGCACAGGGGCACAGTGCCTGCCTGGCTAGCACAGGTCCTGAGTTCAATTTCTGGTACAAAAAAAAGTTACTTTCTAAGATTTAACTCATTGCTTGGCTCTTGTCTGGAGCACTAAGGAGGAAGAGCATTGTTGGTATTTATCAGTGTTGCACATCTGGAGAGCGGGGACCACCAAGTTTCACAAACGGAAAAGCAGCTGTCCTCAGTGCCCCATGTAGTGCCACACCGCCAGCAGCATACGATGTTCTTCATGAAAAGGAGCGCTAGCTCTTTGAATTCAGCAAGGAATCACTGTGAATATCACCTCAGGCAGTGCCCGACTGGCCATATATTCAAAAGCAAGTATAAAGAAGTAAGCAAGAAAACCTGCCTTCGGTGTTTATCTGCCTTAGGAAGATGCCTGCGTTCCCACCCACACGCTTATGCTGTGTCCCGCTCCCGAACCCGCAGAGCAGAGGCGCTCCGAAGCCCTCTCGGCGCCTTTGCCTTGGCCTGCGTGTCTGCGCCGCACGCCCCAGCTGCCTGTGTGAGCTGACGAGTCTGCCACCCAGAGCTACGGATGTTGTCCTAGTTCACATTGCCTTCTTGCTGTCACATTCTGAAGCTAATGTTTTAACATCTTTTGAATGTATTTTAAGTAGGATCTTGGGTGATTTTGAAAAAGAGAAGCTATATAACAAAAATAAATGATACAAACAAATAATGGGATAAATACGATCTGTCATGCAGAAGTTTGCATTCCGCCTCGCAAAGATCGTTTGTACAGCACCTGGTTTCCTTCCTGGTCCAGAGGTGGAGGCAAACTCTGAGTATCCCTTGCTAGGACCCTGTGACATCCCCCAGCTGGGATCCTGACTTCCAATCCAATATTATACTGTCATCAGGCTAAAATTAACCCATTAACACGATATAGAAGCTGTTAAATTTTAAGGGGCAGTTTGACTTTCCAGAATCAAAGTTGTCCCTGAATTCTGTCCTCGGGCCATAAAAAGTGTACTTTCAATAAGAGACTTTGTTCATTCACAATTTTTCTTCTGACTGGCACATTTTGATCACTCTCCCACCCCCAACCCTAGTGTTACCTTTGAGGAGCACCCGAGTTCCCTCCCCATGCAGGAGAGCCCCACCTCTTCTCGAGGAGTTAGCTCTTTTTATTTGTCGCTGCTACTGTTGCTGGTCACTTTTGTGTACCAGTTTTTTATCTATCTTCCCAATCAGTGTGTTGAATAGTATTTGAAAACAGACACAAGACACATTTAGCTTTATGTCATCCATGCCAAGCGCAACGCCCTCAGTAAATACAGAATAATTGTTTTGAAAATGATCAAATATGCCATAAGATGCGATAGTGTGTCACGATACAGTGCTCTTTCTCTGGAAGACCAGCCTTTCATGCGGGTATGTGTGTGACAGAGAAATTATGATGTGTAGGACTAGAGAGACTGTCTTCTTTCCTTCCTGTGCCTAAACATCAATCGAGTGCTCTAGCTTCTGTGTGAGGTTCAGACACAGTGAGAAGAACGAAACATCCCCTCCTTGCTACAAATGTTCTCCATTTTAATATGAAGAAAGAGGGAGAGTGAGAGGACAACCGGGTGCCACTAATTTAATAGGACTCTCCTCGTATCTTTGCAAATGACCTTGCTGATGCTCTGGTCTAAGGACAGACTACAATAACCCTTGGGGTCAGTCATCTCCGTTCTACACCCTGGCCCACAGCACGCTCAGGAGCTGTCTGTGAAACCCCGCAAGGTGTGTCAGTGTTTCCTGCAGAATGGTTGTCAGCACAGAGGATTAGAAGGCCATTGACCTAGATGTTTATTTTTATTTTTTATTTTTTATTTTTTTTGCGGTACTGGGGATCGAACTCAGGACCCTGCGCTTGCTAGGCAAGCGCTTATTCCATTGAGCTATATCCCCAGCCCTTGACCTAGATGTTTAAACCTCTACACTTTTCTGTTTCTAGACCTACTACCAACTCTCTCTGATCTTGATTCAGTGACTCAGTCTATCAGACATCTTTAAATTAAAGGTACTGGATTAGACTCTAGATCAATGATTCTAAAATAGGAGTTTATATTAGTTTTTGTATCTTACATATATGAAATTTATATTTTACAGTTACATATAAAATTTATAATTATATATTATGGTTTTATGATATGTAATAATCTCTCTGTAAGTTATATACATTATACACATTTATACGTGTGTGATATAGTACCACACATATATATGTTTTCCACTCAGCAATCTCTGATTTAGAATTTCCAGGGTGAGTCCAGCCCAGGTGTTTTAGCAAAAGTTTCAGCAATAATTCTGAGAAACTCTGACCTGAGTTAAGTTGTCCATGATTTCATGATCATATCACAGAAATATGATGACTATATCCTAGAGTCAGAGGTTTCTGGGCCTCGGTGGTTCTATGATATATTTTGGCAGCCTCCACCCTGAAGAAGCCATGGAAACTCCCAGCCCAGGAGTATTTCTCCTTTAATCGGCCTCGAGAACCAAAAACATTGTTTCAAGAAACAATCCAGTCAGTAGCTGACATCATAGGTCTTCCTGAAAGAGAGGAAAGAGATGCAGCGCAAAGATAAGACGAAAACATGACCAAGTGCTGGGAACCTCGTGGCAGTCACAGCCTGGCCAGCGCAGTCTGCGGCCCCGAGAACTTGGCGAGGCCCAGTCACGCTGAAGCCCGACTCCCATGTATTTATCCTCTGAGCGAGGCACAAAGGTCCTGGTGAGCTAATGCATCAAGCCATGAAAAATGAACAATTAAAACAATGAAGTTGTCAGTTCTTTTACCAGATTGCAAATAAATAACCTCCCCGTCAGGCCGGCCGTCTGCTGGATCATTAGTCTAACACAAAGGCGCTCTGAGGAAGGAGGGGGCGACAGCCGGTCTACCACTCCAGTGGGTCCAGGCTTTCTGATAAAGTGAAAGATGCTGCCATAAACCAGAAAAGGCTGATCACTCTGCTTTGTGGAAAACAAAGTATTAGACAAAATTTAAATACACCTCTCTGCCAACTAGTTTATTTATTTATTTATTTATTTATTTATTTATTTATTTTTGGGTACCAGGAAGCAAACTCAGGACCTTGCACTTGTCAAGTGAGCTATATCCCTGGCCCATCTCTCTGCCAACTAGGAAACCTGGAATTTTTAAAAACTTAATTGCTGGGGTGGGGCATACTTCTTTGAACAATCCTAGACACTTTTCTTTCTGCTGCTGCTCATTTTTGTCAGGGACACTGTGCCAGTGTAGATGGCCGTGGAATCTGTAACTGCCACCAAGGAGGGAGTGAGTCTTGGGACCATACAGTAATCTTCTTGCCAGGCTGGACAGGGTCAGCCTAAAAATGTTACTGTATGCCATGCCAAATGGTAGCAGTCATGATTAAATAAACAAACGTCGCATGCTTGCATCTCATCATGCAGGTATAGGTACATTTTATAAATACCATCTCATACAATGTTTGCCAGCCAGAAATACCATTCAAAGGCAACAGTTACATAAACAAGTAGACTACATAATTAAGGATAAATTATATTTTTTAGTTGATATATCTTTGTAAGTCAAATTTTATGGAAAAATATATTTATTAGCCATTTGTATTTCTTCATCTGAGAAGTGTGTCTTCATCACAGATGCCCATTTTTGGATTGAGTCTTTGAATTTTGGGGGCTTGATTTTTTTTAATTCATTATATGTTCTACATAAAAGTCCTTCATCTGAGAGGCAGTTGGTTAAAAATTTTTCCCAATTTGTGAGTTTCTTTTTACTCTGTTGGTGATTTCTTCTGATGTGCAAAAATTTTCAACAAGATTCAATCCCAGTTGTTGATTCCTTGAAGCATTTTCTGTGCCTTTTGGTTTTTGTTGATGAACTCTCTGCCTATCCCTATGTCTTCAAGATTTTTATCTACTTTCCCCTCCACTACATTTACTGTTTCTGTTTTAATTTTTATATCTTTGATCCATTTTGATTTTAGTTTATTGTATGGTGTTAGACATGTGTCCAAATTTCCTCTTGGCTTGTGGAAAGCCAGTTTTTCCAGCACCGTTTATTAAAGAGCTATCTTTCTTCCAGTGAACGTTTGGTTCTTTTGTCAAAGAGAAGGTGGCTGAGTGTGCAGTTGCGTCTGCACCTTCAGATCTGTTCTACTGATCCTCAGGTCTGTCTCTTTTTTTGCCAGTGCCATGCTGCTTTTATCACAGTAGCTTTGTAGTATAATTTCAAATCAGAGATTTTGATGCTTCCAGCTTTGCCTTAGTTGCCCAGGGTTTCTTTTGCTATTCCAGGTCTCTTTTGGTTCCAGATGAATTTTAGAAATGTTTTCTCTAGGTCTGTGAGGTATACTAGTGGAATTTTAATGGGGATTGCATTGAATTTGTGCAATAATTTTGGACGTATGGCCATTTTCACAATGTTGGTTCTTCCTATCCATGAGCAAAGAATGTCTTTCCATTTTCTGAAATATTTGATCTCTTTTTTCAGAGTAATGTAATTTTCACTGTATAGATCTTTTTCTTCTTTTGTTACATTGATTCCTAAGTAATTTGGGTTTTTTTTGTGTACTATTGTGAAAGGTATGGTTTCCCTAGTTTCTCTCTCAGTGTGTTTGTTGTTTGTGTAGAGGAACATTACTGATTTTTGAGTGTTGACTTTGTATCCAGCTATAGTAATGAATTTGGTTCTTAAATCTACAAGTCTTTTGGTGGAGGTGTTGTGGTCTTCTATGTAGAGTATCATGTCATCTGCGAATAATGAAATTTCACTTCTTCCTTTCCAATCCTTATTCCTTTTATTTTCCTCTCTTGTCTAATTGATCTGGCTATTATTTCCAGAGCTATATTGAATAGGAGTGGTGACAGTGGACATCCCTTAAAGTGAAAGCTTTCAGCTTTTCTCCACTTAGCATGGTGTTGG
This sequence comes from Dinomys branickii, assembly GCA_004027595.1. Lineage (NCBI taxonomy): Eukaryota > Metazoa > Chordata > Mammalia > Rodentia > Dinomyidae > Dinomys > Dinomys branickii. The sequence goes on along the minus strand of PVLD010016712.1, from coordinate 15,939 downwards.
CTTTTGGTTTACCAGAGATGGTTTTTAGCAGAGTGAATTATAAACCATCTGTTCTGATTTTCTGTAGGGTTTTTTTTTTTATCATGAATGTATGTTGGACTTTATCAAAAGTTTTTCTGCATCTACTGAGATGGTCATGTGATTTTTTTGTCCTTGGCTTTGTTGATATGGTGCATTACATTGATTAATTGATGTTTCAGTTGATATACTGAAACATCCCTGCATTCCTAGGATGAATCTCTCTTGGTCATAGTGTATAATTTTTTGATGATTTGCTGCATTCTGTTTGCTAGTATTTTATGGAGGATGTTTTGCATCTATGTTCATTAGGGAGATTGGCCTCATATTAGCTGTTCCCTTTTCCTGGGACATCACTGGTTATCCTCCTACTGATGGCCAACCATCTGAATTCTTCTTTCTCTGTGATCCTTTACTCTACAGTTACCTTCTCGCTGTGCCTGTCCTTGAAGGCTATTTTAAATTTTTGTTTGATGTAATTTCATCCTCATTTTTCGTCCTTTATTTTCCCTTAGCATTTGTCACATCATTGTCTAGAATACTAATTTTACTTATTTTATTGCTTAATGGCCAGGAGGAAGATAGTATAAATGTTCACCTAGATGGGTTTGTTTACGAATATGGTAGTTTAAGGATCTATGATCTACTACACAGACAGCACCCTTGATGACTCTATACAGTTTCTCCAAGAGGCTCCAATGGAATGATTGCATTTTTAAATTTTGTTTTACAAGATTATTCATAATGGATCAATCTCTGTGTATATGAACATGCTTGAACATTTTGACAACTAAATGTGGTAGAATATGGGGAAGGTGGAAAGGAAGAACAGGGGCAAGAGAAATATACATAGCCAAGTCCAATGTCAGCAAACTTGAGTTTCAACATTCTTGTCAGTTTAAGAAGTAACTGAAAGTTATATCTGTAGCCTTAACTATTGTTGTGTCCCTGCAAATGTAGCAGTCTGAAATATGACTGGCTCAAGAAAAAGGCTGGTCATTAATTCCAAGATCCCTTTCTGTAAGTATAAGTGACATGCTGGAAGGAAACTGCACTATGTAAACACCACCATGCTCATATAATAGGGAAACAACTTTCAACATATACAAGTAGGTGTTTTGCATTCAGAGATTGTACCTGTTATGTACTGAGTTATGTACTCCCTTAAAGATGTTAAAACCGTATCCTTTAAAGCCTATACATGTGAACTTACTTGGAAATGAGGTCTAATAAGCAAGCTACAGTGAGATCATTAGGGTATAAGTAGACCCTAATGTAACATGGTTGGTTTCTTTATAAAAAAGGAAATTTGAATCCAGAGACTGCATGCACAAATCCTGTGACATGCATATAGGGAGAATCCCGTGTAAAAATGAAGACTCGGATTAGCAAAAGAATGCTGAAGATTGCTGGCAAGTGACTAAAACTGAGATCAAGGGCATGGAAGAGATTCTTTCTTACTCTTCTCAGGAAGAGGCAATCAAAATATGGTCAACATTGTGATCTCTTGTTTCTATTGTGCAGAACTGTGAGGTAATGCATTTCTGTTCTTTAAGACATTTAATTTGTATTACTTTGATTATAGCCCTAGGACAGTAATATGGTCTCTATTCTTTTAAAAAAGATTATAAAGGCTCTGTTAATGGCTACATTCTAAGGAAAATAATTTTACGTAGTAAGAGTGCCAAGAACTGAAGAGCTTTTATAAATAAAATTTTTATTTTCAGAAAATTTCAGATTAAAAAAATTGAACCCTTATATAACTCATACATAGTTTCCTCTTTTTTTAACTTCTTATATTGGTATGGGATACTTATTACAACTAGAGAATCAATATTGATATACTATTATTAGTGCCTTGTGAGAGGATGGAGGGAGTGAGTTCAGGCACTTTTTGTACTTGTGTCTCTTCAGCTGTGTGAGGACACTGTATTTCTCTCTCCCAGTCATGTGAGGACTCAGCACTCTGTCTCCTGTTGCAGGATGCTGGAGCAAGGTGCCACCTTAGAGCAGAGAACAGCCCTTACAGTCACAGAACCTACAAATGGTTTTCATACTAGACTCCCAGAGTCCAAAACTGTGAGAATTCAGTGTGTATTATTTGTAAATTACTCAGTTGGGACTAAATTTGTAGCAGCACACAAAGACTAAGCCACGAGCTGCCTTTGTCTAATCTCCTTAAGTACCTCTTTAATTTTCCTTTCTGAGGATTGAATATAGGGTTTTGCTCAGCCACACAAGCACTTTGTGATGGAGCTACATCCCTGTCCCTGTACACTTCTCTTGGCTGTGACCATTTCTGGCTTTCTTTGTGTTTGATGACCTTGACTGCTGGGTAAGACACTGGTCAGGTATTTTTAGATGGTCTATCAGGGTCTATCTAGTGTTTTGCCTCATGATTAGACTGAATGGATGAGGGTCTTGTTTTGTTTTGGAGAAGACTTCAAAAGTAAGTTGTTGTTTCATGATGTCCTATCAAATTTGCCATATTCTGTGTCTCAGTGTCAACACGACATCCCTGCTAAAGTCAACAAGGACAACATAGCTGCAGAAGCAGTGTTAAGACGTCTGTATTATGATATTATTCTCTCTCTACCTCCTTTACATACTGTATTTTTGAAACGAGTTACAATATGGAGCCCATATTTAACTAATGGATATCTTTTCTTTCCTATTTATTTATTCAATAATGTCTAAAAGCAATATAAAACCACACACATTTATTTTTCTACAGTCAGTAGTGCTTTAGTGACTTTGTTGTTCAACTTGTGCTATCTCTGGCCATTGGTAACTCTTTCTGTTGCCTGCTGTGTCCTTTTGACTAGTCGTATCTTCTATTTTCCTGTGTGAGTTTTGGTAGTTTTTGACTTGAAGAAATTGGTCCATTAAATCTAAGTTATCAAATTTGGGGCATAGAGGTATTCATGTGATTTGTTCTATTTATCTCTCCTCTTCCATTTCAGATATTGGCAATTTGTGTCTTATTTTTGATTAAATAAGCTCGAGTTTTAACAATTGTATAGCTCATTTCAAATACTTCTCTAATTTTTATTGTTTCCTTTCTTCTGCTTGCCTTAACTTAAATTATGCTTTCTCCAGTTTCCTAGACAAGAGCTTAGATTATTGATTTTGGATCTCTCTTTTTTTCTAATTACATACATTTCCCCCACAAGCACAGCTTTTACTGAATTCTGACCCTCTTAATATTTTAATTTCCTTTTCATTTAGTTCAAAATACTTCAAAGTTACTCTAGATTTCTTTGACTCGTATTATTTAGAAATGTGTTGTTTAGTTTCAAAATATGTTGGAATTTTTCCAATTTTCTTTTCATAACTTATTTCTGGATGAATTCCATTGTGATCTCAGAGCATCCTCTTATCATTTCTTTTTTATTTAGTTTCTTTAAAATTTTCTTTTTCTATTTGAAGGAGAAAAAAATTCAAAACTAGACCTATGAGAGTAACAATGGTTATACACTACATATTGTTCTCTTTAAATTAGTTACTTAGAAGACAGAATATAGGTGTTTCATTGCTCAGACAGTATTAGCACAAACATTTCTTTTCAATGAACTAAGAGAAATTAGTAGTACAACGATGATAGCCATTCTTTCTGGGGTTAGATGGAATTTCAGTGTTGTATTAATTTGCTTCTTTCAAATGACCGCTAATGTTGAATTTTTTTGTATATTTATTTACTGTTTATATTTCTTCGTCTGTGAAACGTGTATCCATCTCAGAAGCCCATTTTTAAATTTGGGAGATTTTTTAAAAAATTCTTTACACATTCTTGATAGCCATCCTGTGTCTGAGGAACATCTGGCAAACATTTTCTCCCTCATTGTGGGCTGTCTCTTCACTCTGTCGGTGGTTTCCCTTGCTGTGCAAAACCTTTTTAATAAGATGAAATACCGTTGTTGATTCTTGGTGACGGTTCCTGTGTGATGAGGTTTTGTTCATTAAGTCTTTGCCCACACCAATATCTTCAAGAGTTTTACCTATTTTATCTTCCAGCAGATTTAATATTTCTGTATTAATATTTAGATCATTGATCCATTATGAATTTAGTTTAGTGTATGGTGAAAGATGTGGGTCCAGTTTTAATTTTCTGCATGTACAAAGCCAGTTTTCCCAGCTCCATTTACTGAAGAAGTAATCTTTCTTCCAGTGAATGTGTTTGTCACCTTGTCAAAGATGAGGTGGCTGAATATGTCTGGAGTTTTTTCTTCGCCTTCTAGAATTTAGCAGTGCATCCATCAGGGCCTGGGCTTTCTTTGTTGGCAGGTTTTTAATTACATCTTTGATTTTATTGATTGATATTGTTTACTCAGGATTTTTATATCTCCTTGATTCAGCTTGGGTAATTCTTCTGCATCTAGCAATCTGTTTGTTTCTTCTGCATTTTCTGTCTTACTCAAAGACAAATTTTCGAAGTAGGTATAGATGATCTAGATTTCTTCAGGGGCCATTGTCATTTTACCCTTTTCATTCCTAATTTTATTCCTAAGGGACTTCAGTCTTTTCATTCACTTTCCTGATACGGTTGTGTAAAGGTTTATTGATTTTTATTTAATCTTTCACAGAATCAGTTCTTTGATTCATTGATTCTTTGTATTGTTTTTTAGTCTCCAATGCATTAATTTCTGTTCTGATCTTTATAACACCTTTGCTTATAAGACATTTTAGCTTAACCTGCTCTTTTTTTCTAGAAGTTTGAAGTTCATCCTTATTTCTTTTATTTTTATATTTTAAAGATAAAAGAACAAAAACATTAACAGACACACAGACATTTACAAAATAACAAAAACAACATGAGCACTACAGAATTTCAGAAAAGGTGGTAGGATATTAACAATGGTTGGTGTACTAGATAGTGATATCTTCAAATTGGTTATTCAGATAAACAATTATAGGCATGTAAGACTGATCAAACAATTAAACATTAACTGCTCCTTTCAATAAAACAATAGAAATCAGTAGTACAACTATCTTAGCTGTCCAGTATATACATATTTTTCCCTTCTTTCTTTCTTTTCTCTTTTCCCTCATCCCAGTTGTTCTTTCCTTTTGAGCAGTTTCTTTCCCTTTCAAAATATAGTTGTTTTTTTCTACTTGCTGTATTTTCCTGATATGGTTATTCACTGCTATAAATTTGTCTCTCAGGGCTGCTTTCATTGTGTCCTCCAAATTCTGGTATGTTGTATTGTCATTATTATTTAATTATAGAAACTGTAATTTTTCTTTAATTTCATCTATGGTCCATTGTTTATTCAGGAGAGAGTTATTTAACTTCCATGTGTTAATCAAGTTCTTGTGATTTCTTTTTCCATTGATTTCCAATTTCCTTGCACTATGGTCTGATAATATGCATGGGATAGTTCTGATTCCTTTGCATTCACTTAAGAATATTCTATGGGATAGTATGTAGTCTATTTTGGAGAGTAAGCCCATTTGCAGCTGAAAAGAATGTGCATTCTGATGTTGTGGGTGGAACACTTTGTAGACATCTACTAAGTCCATTTATTAAGTTTGTTCCAGTTCTATTATTTCATTGTTGATTTATGCCTAGTAGATATGTCTTTTCGTGACAGTGGGGTATTGAAACCCCCAATACAATTATGTTAGTGCTTATTTGATTTTCCATGCCCATTAGTATTTGTTTTATATAGTTGGGTACACTGGTATTTGTTACATATATATTTATGATTGTTATCTCTTCCTCTTGAATTGTTCCCTTTACAAGGATGGAGGGACCTTTTTTTATCTCTCTTAATCATTCTTGGCTTGAAATCCACTTTGTCTGCAAATTAAATAGCTACCCCTGCTTTTTTCTGTGTCCTGTTGCATGGAGTATTTTCCCATCTTTTGACTTTCAGTCTGTGAATTTGCTTTTGAATTAAATGTTTCTGTGTACAGTATATTGTTTGATCTTGCTTGATCCCTTCTGCCAGTCTGTGTCTTTTGACTGGTGATCAAGCCCATTAACATTGATGGTTACAACTGATGTGCATCGACTTTTCCTTGTTATGTTGTTTTCTTATTGTTGCCACCCCATCTTGTTTTTTTCCTCCCTGTTTAATTATTTCTTGCCTGGTGAATTCTTTCCATTGGGGTTTATGGGGTTGTCCTCCTTGTTATCTCTTTCTAGAATGTCCTTAAAAATATTTTGGAGTGTTCCTTTGGTATTAATGAATTTTCTCAGATTTTTTTGTTATGGTAGTAAGTTATTTCTCCATCAGTTTTTTCCTTGCTTTGTTGGTACCTGCAAGTGAACTCAGGACCTTATGGTTGCCAGCCAGGCAGTGTGCCACTGAGCTGTATGTCTGGCCCTCTCCAGAGATAGTTTGAAAGATAGTTTTGTGAGGTACATCAGTCTAGGTTGGAAGCTGTTTTCTTTCAGGGCTTGAAATACTTCAGACTCTCCTTGTCTTGAAGGTTTGTGTTGAGAAGTCAATAGTGATTCTGATGGGCTTCCTTTATAGATGATTTGTATCTTTTCTCTAACAGCTTTTAATATTCTGTTCTGTATCTTTTCTCTAACAACTTTTAATATTCTATTCTGGTGCTGAATTTCTAGGATCTTGATTATTATATGTCTGGTATAGATTTACATCAGTTATAGCTAATTGGAGTTCTATATATCTCATTTAACTGCATGTCAAATTATTTTTCTCTGCTATCTATGAACAATTTTTTACATCACTTGTGCTACCTCCTGCTTTTACATTGACTTGAATCAGTTGATCAATCAATCTTAAATTATTCTTTTTGCATAATCTAGCAGCTGGTGTATTGATTTCTCATCATCCCTTGCTATTCTAAAGAAATCATTCTTTTCATGATCACTAACTGCAAGTCTGTCTTCTATATCTGAGCTCCTGTCCTCATGTTGGTTTCATCTGTTGTGTATACTTTCAAATGAATTTTTATTCTCCTGGGTATATGCTTGAATCTGTCTTATGGATTCCATTTCTTTCCTATGCTGAGCATTCATAGCTTCCATAATTTTCTTAAACTTCACTTTTTTTTTTAATCTGTGTGTGCTCTAGAGTCAAAAAGCATGGTTTTCATTGTAGTATCATCTCTGCCATTATATGAGAAATTATCTCTGATTTGATCTTTTACTACAGCCTCATTCGATTGCTTATTGTTGCCACTTCAGAGAGGCCTGGTGTGTGGCTTTCAGATTGTCCCACCTCATTGCTCCCTGCACTTGCCTTTGGTGAACTGGATTTCTGAGGTTACATCCTAAATATCTTCCCATTTTCTTTTTTCTTTTTAATTTAATTCCTGGGGTGATGCTTATAAATTGCCTAGGGAGGGTTTCTTTATTGTTAGTATTTAGAATTCTTAGGAAATGAGTACTTCTCTGAGGTATCTTTCAGGTGTAAATGATTTTTGGGTTTTGAGTCTGTTGCACAATTCTACCTGTTTGATTTGTTGGAGACGAGAATTTGCTGTCTGCTTGGCCCAGCCCCTGGTTTTTTGGCACTGTGTCACACAGTATTTTCTATCACTCTTAGTCACTCTCAGTCTTGGAATACCAGGAAGAACATCTGTTTAGAACAATTTTTACACTTTTGACTATAGTGGTACCAATAACAATAGTAAAATATAGCCTAGAGAATGACAAACTGAAGTAACCATTAATTTGTCATCTTTAACCGTGTAAACTAGAGTTGTGGTTATATAACAAAATCTAAAATATACCAGAAACTATATTCAGTATTTAAGTCCTTAATATGCCAATTTTACTCTCAGTAGTCAAAATTTAAAACGGGTTGGAGAGAAAGTACAGAAGTATGAGAGGAGGAGATTAAACGTAAGGTTGGAAGGCAAAGGGGAATTACACTTACTTTGGGAAACTGGTGCAGAAAGCTGTAGGGAAAGAGAGAATGAAGAGATTTTTTTAAAAGAACAGAACAACAACCACAAAGAGGCTAGAAACCACATTCATATTCATATAAAAACAAGATGAAACAATGACGGGGAAGAAAAAAATCACAACATCAGCAAAACACTAGACAGAGAGAGAGAGAAAGTAAAGGGACACTTTCAGGTTTGTCTGCTGTCACTACCTGACAACGTGTGGGGACAGAGTCCAGATCCATGTTGCTTTATCCCAGCAAGCCAGCAGTAGCTTTTTTGGAGGGTAGTTTACAATCTCAGTGAGCTTCCGCCTTCTGTATGAGACCAGGCTCATTCAACCTGCAACTGTCAGTGCACCTTGCAGTGGCCTGAGCCCAGCTGGGTGCCAGTAGATGGAGCCAGTAACACTCTGAGTTCTGCACTCAGTCAGCCCCTTTCCAAGATGGCCCCCACCCAATTGTTCTCTTCCATGTGGAACAACTGAGTCTCACCTCAGGGAAATGGCCCTGCCAGCTACCTCCTTCTTCTTTGAAGTTTCTCTCTTTACTCTATCTGTGGGCTTCCTGGGTCAAGGAAACCCACTTCTCTCCTTCTAGTCTTCCTGGTGTTGCTATCTTCCAGCATCTGGATGGCAACTCTCAGAGAGGCTCTTTCTCTGCTGCTGACCACTTTTCCATCTAAGTGTTCTCCCCTCGTATTATCTCTCTTATTTTAAGTTTGTTAAGAAATTTTATGATCCAGAAGGTTCTCAATCTTGGTGAGTTTTCCATATGAGTATGACAAGAATGTGTGTTCTGCTGCTGGACATTCTATCAATTTCAGTTACATTCAGTTGATACCTGGTGATATTTAAATCAGCTACATCTTTAGAAAGATGTACCGTGGTCTCTTATTATAACTGTATTTTTGTCCATCTCAACTTGCAATTTCATCAGTTTCTAACATGTATTTTGATTATAGTTAATTGGACACAAATTAAAGATTTTTAAGTCTTCTTGAAGAATTGTATTACTAGGTTAGCCTTCTTAATCTCTGACAATTTTTTTGTGTTCTGCAATATGTTTTAGAAGTCTGAAAATAAAATGGTTGTTCACATTTTCTTTTGGTTATTGTTACTGACTTCATTTCTTTTAAACAATTGTAGTGATTTTCTTACAGGAAACACAAAGTTGTTTCTTTTTTTAAAAATCTACTCAATCACTACCTTTTAATTAGTGTATGCAGTCCATTTGTATTAAAGTCATTATTTCTATTTAGTTAGATTAATATCAACTGTATTGTAACTTTTTTCTCTTCTTTGCATTTGTAACTTGATCTCTCTCCAATTCTTTTCCTACCCTTTCTTGTTTGACTGAGATTTTTTTTTGGTTTCATTTTCTTTCTATCCTTTTATTGAAAAATAAATTTAGTAGTTGCCTTAGAGTTTACAATATATAGTTAATTATTCTAAGTAGACCTTCAAACAGCATGATACCACTTCATATATAATGGCAGGATCTTCTATGTAGGTACTCTGAATTCTTGTTTCCATTTCCAATGACATAGCTATCATGGACTTGACTTAGCCATATGTTGTGATCACCTAATACATTCTTCCTATAGTTACTTTAAATAGTTATCTTGTGGGTTACTCAAGAACATGAAAAATAAAAGAGCTTATCTTTTTATTATTACTCCTTCAATGTTCTTTCTTGATGCTGTTCTGAGTTTCTGATTTATGTAATAGTCTTTCTCCCCAAGGAATATCTTTGAACATTTCTTGCATAATAGAACTCCTGGTAGTTATTTTAGTTTCTGCTTATCTGAGAGTGTCTTTATATCTCTTCTACTTTTGAAGGATAATTCTTGCAAACAGAATTCAAAGTTCTTTCAACTCTTTAAGAAGTCCAAGTAATTCTATGTTTACATGGCTTACATGATTTCTGCTGAGATTACCTCTGTAAGTAATTTATTTGCCACTTTCAGACTTAGTTTTTCTTGTCTTCAGTTTTCTGCAGTTGAAACATTATTTGCAGAGTTATATATTTATTTATTTATTTGATGCTACAGATTAAACCCATAGCCTTGTGCAAACTGAACACATAATCTGTCTGCCACTGAGCTAGTTTTCCGCCCACATGCTTGCTATTATTTCTCCTGTTTGGGGTTTTCTGAGCTATATGAATATGTAATTTTGTTCCTATTCTTATGTTAAATTCTCAGCTATTTTTAATTCAAATATTTCTTCTGCTTCCTCTTCTTTTTCTCCTTTATCTGAAAAAATTTCCAGTTATGTGTATGTTATAACTTTTGACCATTTCCAGTGATCCTTGTATATTTCTTTCTGGTTTTACCCCTCTAACCCATTTCTTCCTTCTGTGTTTCACTTCAAAAAATTTCTATTTGTCTGTCTTTTAGTTTGACTGTTTTTCTTTAACCACATCTACTCTATCAATGAGTTCATAGAAGGCATTCTTTAATTCTGCTAATATTTTTAATTTTTAGAATTTATTTTAACTAGTCTTACAAGTTTTGCTGTCCACTTACTTTATACATACACTTCTGACTAGTGTTAGGTTTACAGAAAAATGCAGTGGAAGGTAGCTTTTCCTACTGCCAGCATCCCATACTACAATTATTCATCATGCAACTGTTCAGTCTACATTGACATATAATCATCACCCCAAATCTGTAGTCTAGGTTACGTTTCAGACTTAACATATCTTCTTTAGTTTTATCCCTTATATAAAAATGTGAACCCATCATTCTAGCATCATGCAAAATAGTTTCATCTACAGAAAAATCCCTTTCAGTCCTTTAATTCTTTCTTCCTCCCACTCCCTGTCAATCAGTAATCCATTTTATCTTCATAGTTTTGCCTTTTCTAGATCTTGTATAATTGTAATCATATAGTATTTGTTACTTCTAGATTGACTTCTCTTAAAATATGCATGTTTGTGTTTCCTCCATGTTTCACCATGTTCAGACATTTACTTCTCTTTAGTGTCCATTGATATTCTATTATAAATGTGTACCACAATTTATCTTTCTACATACTGAAAACTACCTTGGTTTTTCCAAATTCTAGCAGCTATGAATGAGCTGTTATAAATATCTATGTATAACTTTTGTGTGGGTATAAATTTTCCAGTCCTTTAGGTAAATGCCAAGGAGTGTTATTTCTGATACATTGGGTAAGATAATACTTGGTAACCTTAAAGAACATCTTTCTCTTTGGATATCATGTTGGCAAGTATGGATGTTTTGTCTCTCAACATGAACTTTATGTTCAGTATTTCAACATCTGTGGAATAATCTTCTGGGAACTTGACTGGGATTATGTTGCATCTGTAGAGCCATTTGAGAAGAAGTGACATCATGGTAATATTGTCTTCCTACTCGTGAACATGAAATATCTCTCTATTTATTTGGTTATTTGATTTCTTTTATCAGATTTTTTAAATATCCTCCTTCACTTATTTCTGTACATATTTCATTAGGTTTACACTTAAGTGTTTCACATTTTGTGTGTTATTATAAATAATATGTTGATTTTAATTTCAATACTATTTGTGCATTGATGACTTGTACACTCACCATGTAATCTGGAAATTTGCTGTAATACCAAGAATTTTTGTTCATTGGTTTGTTTCTTTGTTGTTAATTTTCCAGCTTTACTAGACAGACAACTATACTATTTAAGAGCAAAGAGTGAGTTTCATTCTTTCCTCCTCCCTGATTTTAAGACCATTATCTTCTTCTGCCTCCTCTTGGTATGGTGCTTTTCCCTGGGACTCATTGTCTCGAGCATATCCATCTTCCTCACTGCAATAAGACTTCTCCACAAGCACTTCTTCCCTATCCACTCAACTTTGAAAGAAATTGACCTCCAATCTCAATTGTCTGGACCCCCAGTGGTGATTATAAGAAATCTCAGACCATATTCCCTCAATCTCACAGATTGAATTTATAACTAATAATAAACATCCATTCAATCCACAGCCAAAATATTTCTGCTGAGCAAGAATGAAGATTTAAACTTTACTTCCAGGCATCATGATTATGTGTCATATTTTATAATTCTAAATAGTAAAACAGTTTTGACTGTAATTAAATGCAGTAATGATTTCATTTTACTGAAAATAGAGACATTAAGTGGAAAATTAAATATACACAGAAAAATATTACAAATGAGTTTTATTTTATCTCAATTTTTAAATTTGACACATATAATTGTAAATATTTTCGGTGTTGTTTTGATTTATCTTTGCATTTTGTGATGTTCTAATTAAAGTAAGCATACATATTTCCTCAGACATTTATCATTTTGTTTTGGCAGACTCTAAACTTTCTTCTAGCTTTTTGGAGAAACATATAATGCATTATTATTATTACCTATATAATTTATGTTTAAAACAAAACAAAACGTTGGTAGTATCTTACCTGTAACAAAGCAAATGTCTTTGTTCAGGCAAACAGTAATGGTATATATTATTAAAAGGCTTCCTGTGATCATGTAGCCTTTCACTCATTTCAAGCATGTGTTCTACTATTAAGACTCTTAGGGAAGGCAATGGTTTATGGCCTTGTAAAAGTTACACATGATAGACACAGATAGAGTGTGTATTTATGATGCTGCTATTTCCAAGAGGAGCAACTGAAAAAGCAAATGTTTTAAAGGATCAGCAGGGCATGGTGGCACACGCCTGTAATCCCAGGACTCAGGAGGCTGAGGCAGGAGGATCGTGGCAAGTTTGAGACCAGCTTGGGCTACAAGTGAGCTCAAGGCCAGCCTGAACTGCATAGCGAGACCCTGTCTCAAAAACACACACACACAAACAAGGTTTCTTGGTGGGTTGAGAAAAACATCCAATCTCAGAAGCAAGTTTTCATGGGTTGAATATAGGGGTTATATGAAAAAAGTTGTATTGAAATCCTTAGTATATCAGAATATGACCTTCTTGGAAGTGGAACAGTTACAGATGTTATTACTTAGGATGAGATCATAGTGGAATATGCTGAGCACCTAACTGATGCTGACTAGTGTCCTTACGGGACTGCCATGGCAGAGACAGAGACTGAGATGCAGGGGAATAGCGGGCATTCCATCTGCAGAAGAGGAGTGCCAAAGGTCACCAGCAAGTCAGAGGAGATAGGAAGCTACAGTGAAGGATTCACCCCCATGAATTTCAGAGCAAACCTGGGCTGTTAGTGTCTTGTTAGTATCTGGGGCTGGACTATTAGGCTATAGGGTTGTGAGGCACTATATTTCTATGTTTAAAAGAAATGCAGTTTGTGTTACTTTGCTGACAGCCCTAGGACACTAAGACAAACTGTTCTCATTTATTCATCTTCCAACCCAAAAGCATTCTGCCTTCCCAGTAACTCTCACCAGTCCACCGCCTTCAGGACAGCTCTTCTCTTCCCATGCAGGAAACAATTCCAATGCAGCCAGCTGGAGCTCCCTAATCATCTTAAGCATTTGGGGTCACAAAATGGTAAAACTTGTAGGTGATAAAGCCAGTTAATCTTCCATCTGATGCTCTCGCAACTGAGCTATTTCCACAGAAATTCCTCAGTGGACTAGGTCTAGAGGTCCTGTTAAGCCCAGCTATTCCACTTCTGGGTTTTTCCCAGAAGATCTGAAATCATCATATCATAGCAATATATGTGCACCCATGTTCATAGCAGCACAATTTGTAATTGCTAAATTGCAGAAGCACCCCAAATGTCCATCCACTGAGGAATGGATAAAAGATTGTGGTACTTTTATATGATGGAATATTACTCAGCTATAAAGAAAGATAAACTTGAGGCTTTTATAGCTAAATGGTCACAATTAGAGACCATACTCATAAGTGAAATAAATGACATGTATGTGTAAGCAATGTATTATCTCACTAGTGTAAGAACCTGAAAGGGTGAATAAAACCTAAGAGGTATGACAGGCATTGTGAAATGAAAGGAAAATACTCAAAAGTAATGAGCAACTTGGATGTGGGAAAGGAGAAAGGAAAGAATGGGGAATTATGTATGTACGTATATACAGGACAGGTAACAGTGATACTACTGTATTCTACTGCTTTACTGAAAGGAACAGCTAATGATTACTTGTTTGATCATTATTGCATGTCTCTATTTGTTTTCCTGAGAAACCACTTTGAAGATATCAATGTGTAATACAACAACCATTGTTGATTTTCTACCACTTTGTCTGTAACTCTGTATTGTCTGTATTGTTCTTATGCTATTTTGGAAATGGATGTCTGTTTGTTAATATGTTTTCTTCTTTTATTTTCAAAATTTAAAAAAGATAAAATTAGTTAATCTAATTGTTTCATGTGTATTGAAATTGAAAATCAAGCAAGTTACTATACACAATATTTTAGAGCAGAAAGTTTTACTACAACTTTGGGCCCTAGACTTCAAGTTTGGTTTTCTTTCCAACATAGAGGTTTTACAAGCTCTGGGTTTAATTTAACTTTATCCATTTCAAGAAAGGCAATTTAGTATTTGTCCTGCAAGTATTTATTTGATGGTATGCCTTTATTATAAATACATTTCCAAATGAGAAAATAAATGCTTTGTCAAACTTGTTACACAGACCTTAAGGGATCAGAGAACATGTAACACACTTCTTTATGGTCTTGTTAGTATAGTGCATTTATTAAAATTGTTCTTGACAGTGCTAAGAGTGAAATGGAGTGTCTTCCATAAAATCTCATTTCCAAGAACGCATTAACCCCGCATCTTCATTTAATCTTATCTTCCATTTTAATAGCGAGGGTTTTTCCCATATACACTGGGGAGAAAGTCAGATTGACAAGTACTGCCCCATCTTCCCACTGGGGCAAAATGCTCCTCACCACTTACAAATAAAATGCCATGAGCACACAAGATGCTTCAACCTCCTCCACCGTGGGGTGGGTTTTGTACACTTTTTGTGATCCCCTGTTACCCTAGGTTTACGTTTATAAACTTTGAGCTTTCCCCAAGATACAGCCTTAGAAACAATCAAGTGCAGTGTTCTAGAATTCGCCTCCCGAAGCATAGAGTTGCCCTATTTATCTCATCTCTCAGATAAAGCTAATAGGGCAATATTATGGAAAAGCTCATACTTCAAGAAACCTAGCATAGTCTACAGTATTTAGGTGTTACTCATTCAGCAAACGTTTATGGAGGACCGCTATGTGCAAAGTATGCTGATACATTTACATATACATTTAAGGTGCTACAAGGGTATAGAATGTGATCAGGTAGTGGTGTGATAGGTTGGTTAATTTACAACTAAGCACCAGAAAGTTTCTCTGAGAAAACTGTTTAAACTAAATTCTACAGGATGTATAAGAGTAAGGTAAGCAGGGGAGATGTATCATAGTAAGTGATACAGTCCAGCCTTGAGTGAGAGCTACATTTTGTCTTGCAAGGAAAAGAAAAACTTCAGAAAAGTGGTTGAGAAAAGCTAATAATGGAATTTGGAGGGTTTTTGAGAAATCAATTTGAAGTCTCCTTATCCTAAAAGTTTGTTATAAATAATGAGGGATAACTCATATTGAGATACATTCTTCAAAAACCTCATCTAAAAGAAATAATAGCGTTACCATAATGGACACAATAGTTTACAATAACTATCCTCTTACTGCAAGTTATAAAAATTCTCTGATTGTCAGATTGTTTGCTGCAAAAGGAAAAAAAAATAAGCTGATTCTCAAGAAATACAAATAAAAACAACTTCGAGATTTCATCTCACCCCAGTAAGATTGGCCAGTATGAAAAAGTTATCCAATAACAAATGCTGGCGAGGCTGTGGAGAAATAGGGACTCTATTACACTGCTGGTGGGAATGCAGACTGGTGCAACCACTGTGGAGAGCAGTTTGGAGACTTCTCAGCAAACTAGGTCTAGAGGTTCCATTCAAACCAGCTATTCCTCTTCTGGGTATTTTCCCAGAAGATCTGAAAACATCATATCACTCTGATATATGTGCACCCATGTTTATAGCAGCGCAATTTGTAATAGCTAAAATGTGGAAGCAACCCAAGTGTCCATCCACAGAAGACTGGATTAAAAAAC